>CM062840.1:5275643-5545777 GCA_031772345.1 Himalopsyche anomala
CCCCCCCCCATCCTGCCCCGCTGTCGTCATTAATTCATTTCTTCATTTTTCTCTGACGTCATGAGTGAATTTTTGAAATCATGACATTTTTATTTTATTATGTGTAAAAACAATTAATTTTCAAAAAATATTCTCTCCAGCTGTGGGATTCGATACCATGCCCCAATTTTCATGCGCGTCGTTCGGACGGCTTACACACTGATCTACGAATCCACTTGAGAAAAGCGATATAAAAACTTTATATAATTTAAATAATACAAAGCAAAAAATAAAAACGCGTTTTTAGTGAACTAATAATGACATCTGTGGGTGAAATCTTGCACTAAACGATTTTGAATTCCAAGATTTCCACCTGCAGGGTTGTGAACGGCTATATAGGGCTGCTCAATTATATATAATAACTAGCTGGCCCGACGAACTTCGTACCGCCTCAGAATCAATAAATGTTGTGTTAATTTATTGGATGAGTTAAATTCAGTTTGAATGAATACTCAAAATGAATTAAGTTCAATAAATGTGCAAAATTAAAAATGAAAAGTATTTTAATTACATTGAAATGATGTTATTCACGTGGCACAGTCGATAGATTTAAAGGAATGCAGTGGACCAACGATTTGATTTTGAATTGTGAAGTTGAAATGATCCACATCTTTGTTATTTGCTGCAAGAATTGCTCGTTCACTCAACCAATTATGATGTTTGTGATTAGCAATGATATTCAGGAACACTTTGTTGATTGTCCTTCGATGAGACGAAATTTCAAAAATTCGGCAAAAACGAAATCAATCCATTCGATTCGTCGACAGGAACACGGCCGTTACAGATAGTCAGCAAATGCTTGGAGAAATCTGCGGCAGATGGTCGTTTAGAAATGCAACTCGCATGTTTGTCGTTAGCTGAAGTTTCTTAACATAGCGCCACAGAGTCGATGTTTTAAGTCAAGCGTTTATTTCATCGGCAGCGGTCGATCTTGGAATAACTGGTAGTGTTTGGCGAAAATCGCCAGATAGTAGAATCATTGCGCCTCCAAAACATTTTGAGTCATTGCGCTGATCTTTCATAGTTCGGTTGAGTGCTTCCAATGCGGAGGAAAAATAAGCCACCATTTCCCTCATCAATTGCCTTCATTAAAGTATCGTACACTTTCTGTTGGGGGTTCAACAGTGGTACATTCGTTCGAAGTGATTGGTTCAATGCATCTCGATCATATTCACGTTTACGTTCCGATTCTCGATTGAAAGCGTCGTTCATTCCTCGATCTGGCGACGCATCATGCAGCGCATGAGGTAACACATATCTTCGATCAAAAGCAACGCCTGGTTATGTATCTCCTCATTCACCTCGAGATCGGGATTCCCTGAACTGACGCGAATTCGGTGTAAAGTGTCTTCGGACATGTCATCCTTGTACATTTTCCACAATTCACGTGGATTCGATGGGAAGCATGTCAAAAAAATGATAGCAAATAATTTGCGTATCTGACTTGGAGACGCAGAAACAATTGCTTCAGCGATTGTCATGTCCCAATGAGTTTAGTTTTCAAGCAAATTGAGCTATTGACATGCGGCACGAAATGTTTGGCATACGACGCCATTGACAGTTCGAAATGATTCGAAATGTCGACCCGAAGGGAATTATTGTTTTTTTTTCAGATTTTTTATGTTCACAGAACTGAAAGACTCTTAGAAAACCATTCCTAGCACTCTTACTGATTGGCTTAGAAATACTTGGCATAGCTAATACCTCTTTATTTCACTGTATTTTAAATAACAAAATTACATCTTCACAATGTTGACAAACGACTACTTTTGTTTGACAGTAACTGTCAAACAAAGACTATTAAATTTAGGTAGGATAAATTTGTTCTCAATGCATGTCACCAACATAATGACAGGGATCTTTTCAAAATTATTCAAATAATACTTTTTTATAATTTTACGAAAGTTCATTCTAAATTTTCATATTTTTTTTATTACCAAATGATATAAATTCTCAGTATAACAAAGAACGCAACATTTTCTAAATCTTCAATATTATATTTATGAGATTATCTTTCATTAGAAAAAAAAAATATTTTTTTGTTTAATGTTCCACACATACCAACAGTTATACAGTCAATCCTGTTTTTATGCGGTAGATGCGTTCCACGAAATATCGCAAAAAAAAAATCGCATAAAAAAACTTGACTTCCATACAAAAATTGGGGTGCGTTACTTAAATTGTAAAATCCGCATAACTTTGAAACAGCGAGTTAAAATATACACTAAATCGCAAAGTATATGAAAATAAGGGGAAAACCACGGCGTAAAAATATTAAAAAATAATCACTGTATGAAAATTCTATGTGTGTTTTAAAGCATGTGGTTCTAAATCACTCTTTTTCGGAAGAAATAGTATGCGCATCAATTTCATAAAACTATGGCTGTTTTCTAACAATGAAATTAGTGATCAGAGTTTGTTCAGATTTTCTTTTTCGATAATTAATTGGTTATGCAGTTTGTTATACCCATATATATTTTAAAGTTATCGTTGAAACTTGAATGCGCGATCAGAATTTGAATCATTTAGAAAGAAATGATCTTCTAATTTACTGAAAAGTTGGATACCTTCTTCAATTATTTTCGCAGTGAAGGAACTGGAATTTCTTTTAGTTCGTCATTGTTTTCTGGTTTTTTGTCAATAATTAAATTTAAATTATTGACATCTTCGTCACTTATATGATATATGATTATGATATAATTTTCGCTAAAGGTATCAAACCTTTCTTCGCCAAGTTCATGTGCTAAAGTAATCATTTCAGCTGATATTACCGATGTTTCAATGGTTTCATCGACTGTAACACACCTAAGTAGGTGGACATAATTCAGCGATAGCAGATGCAACATGATTTAAACAGTCCGAAATCGTATTTTTTTTTCAAATGTCGGTTGTGTTTATGATTCTCTCTATCCAAAATACAACGATATATGGTCTCGATGTAATATTTAACATTTTTATATATCGTAAAATATGGTACATCTAAAAAAATGCATTTCTAAAAAACCGCATTACTTCGAAATCGCATAAAAAACCACATAAAAACAGGATTGACTGTATATGGGGATCAAAAATAAAATAATGATTTGATAGTATTCTATAACAAATACATGAAAAGTATACTGATTTTTTTTTACATACCTTCTGATTTTATGTACTTTCATTCGTCTTTTCACATTTCAGTATATATTTTAGCGACGGTGATGAACATGAGACATAAATTCCTAAAAGTTTTTTTTTTAAATGGATATTGAAGATTTAGTTTCGATTTAGTTTAAAGTTGGCATTCCTAACTTGATTAACAAAATGCCTCACATGAGGTAACACATGTCTTCGATCTAAATCAAAGCCTGGTTATTTATCTCTTCATTCACCTCGAGATCGGGATTCCTTGAACTGACACGAATTCGATGTAAAATGTCATCCTTAAACTTGTTCCAGAGCTCACATGGATTCGATGTGAAGCATGTCAAAATAATGATAGAAAATAATGTGCGTATCTGACATGGAGATTCAGAAACAATTTCTTCAGTGATTGGCATGTCCCAATAAGTATAATTTTCAAGCAAATTGAGCTCTTGACATGCAAGTAGAAACATTCGTCATTTTTCGGATGAACTGTGTAAATGCGACCAAGAGCATTCGGGTGATCAGGAACCGCAACGCTTTGCTTTTGACGTTAAAATTTCTTCGATATAGCGTTCCAAGTGTAATAACGTGTCATCTCAGAGTAAAACAACGTTCGTGCAAAATATTGTTGTCAAAAATTTATATACCTAATTATAAACGTAACCTTATTTCAATATTGTCCGATTTTCTTTCGTTTTAATTTCATATCATCGATTTCTTTTATTCTAATCCATATTCTAAATTTAAAATTTTTTATAAGTCAGACGTACGCAAAATATGCAAAAACAAACAAATATAGAAAACAGTGCGATCTGGTGGATTTTTCTGAAACCAGCTTACGACATTTTATCGTTTGACGTATTCGTCATTTGAAAATTTTATTCTGTATGAAGATATTTATTTTCTTTATAATTTCTTTTCCGTGATATTTTTCCGATGTTTTAATGCTTATTCTGCTATTCTAGGCAAAAAGGAATTTTATAAAGCAAAGATCATTGAAATCCTTGGAGTAATTCTCGAGATATACGTGGTGTAAATAACCCCACTTTGTTTTATATATATAGATTTAATTAACTATTTATTTATATATATACGAAAAATGGTTGTTAGCAAACTTAAACATTATTCCAAAAATTAAATAATTTACGAGGTCTATTTCTGCTAATAGGAAAAATAATTGTTAGCAAACTTAAACATTATTCCAAAAATTAAGTAATTTACAAGGACTATTTTTGCTACTATGAAAAATAATTGTTAGCAAACTTAAAAATTATACCAAAAATAAAATAATTTACGAAATTTCTGCTTCTAAGAAAAATGGTTGTTAGCAAACTTAAACATTGTTCCAAAAATTAAGTAATTTACAAGGACTATTTTTGCTACTATGAAAAATGGTTGTTAGCAAACTTAAACATTATTCCAAAAATTAAATAATTTACGAGGTCTATTTCTGCTAATAGGAAAAATAATTGTTAGCAA
This sequence comes from Himalopsyche anomala, assembly GCA_031772345.1. Lineage (NCBI taxonomy): Eukaryota > Metazoa > Arthropoda > Insecta > Trichoptera > Rhyacophilidae > Himalopsyche > Himalopsyche anomala. The sequence continues at coordinate 5,280,288 of CM062840.1, forward strand.
ACTTAAACATTATTCCAAAAATTAAGTAATTTACAAGGACTATTTTTGCTACTATGAAAAATAATTGTTAGCAAACTTAAAAATTATACCAAAAACAAAATAATTAACGAAATTTCTGCTTCTAAGAAAAATGGTTGTTAGCAAACTTAAACATTATTCCAAATATTAAATAATTTACGAGGTCTATTTCTGCTAATAGGAAAAATAATTGTTAGCAAACTTAAACATTATTCCAAAAATTAAGTAATTTACAAGGACTATTTTTGCTACTATGAAAAATAATTGTTAGCAAACTTAAATTTTATACCAAAAATTAAATAATTAACGATATTTCTGCTTCTAAGAAAAATGGTTGTTAGCAAACTTAAACATTATTCCAAAAATTAAGTAATTTACAAGGACTATTTTTGCTACTATGAAAAATAATTGTTAGCAAACTTAAAAATTATACCAAAAACAAAATAATTAACGAAATTTCTGCTTCTAAGAAAAATGGTTGTTAGCAAACTTAAACATTATTCCAAATATTAAATAATTTACGAGGTCTATTTCTGCTAATAGGAAAAATAATTGTTAGCAAACTTAAACATTATTCCAAAAATTAAGTAATTTACAAGGACTATTTTTGCTACTATGAAAAATGGTTGTTAGCAAACTTAAACATTATTCCAAAAATTAAATAATTTACGAGGTCTATTTCTGCTTATAGAAAAATAATTGTTAGCAAACTTAAAAATTATACCAAAAATAAAATAATTAACGAAATTTCTGCTTCTAAGAAAAATGGTTGTTAGCAAACTTAAACATTATTCCAAAAATTAAATAATTTACGAGGTCTATTTCTGCTAATAGGAAAAATAATTGTTAGCAAACTTAAACATTATTCCAAAAATTAAGTAATTTACAAGGACTATTTTTGCTACTATGAAAAATAATTGTTAGCAAACTTAAAAATTATACCAAAAACAAAATAATTAACGAAATTTCTGCTTCTAAGAAAAATGGTTGTTAGCAAACTTAAACATTATTCCAAATATTAAATAATTTACGAGGTCTATTTCTGCTAATAGGAAAAATAATTGTTAGCAAACTTAAACATTATTCCAAAAATTAAGTAATTTACAAGGACTATTTTTGCTACTATGAAAAATGGTTGTTAGCAAACTTAAACATTATTCCAAAAATTAAATAATTAACGAAATTTCTGCTTCTAAGAAAAATGGTTGTTAGCAAACTTAAACATTATTCCAAAAATTAAGTAATTTACAAGGACTATTTTTGCTACTATGAAAAATAATTGTTAGCAAACTTAAAAATTATACCAAAAAAAAAATAATTAACGAAATTTCTGCTTCTAAGAAAAATGGTTGTTAGCAAACTTAAACATTATTCCAAAAATTAAATAATTTACGAGGTCTATTTCTGCTAATAGGAAAAATAATTGTTAGCAAACTTAAACATTATTCCAAAAATTAAGTAATTTACAAGGACTATTTTTGCTACTATGAAAAATGGTTGTTAGCAAACTTAAACATTATTCCAAAAATTAAATAATTTACGAGTTCTATTTCTGCTAATAGGAAAAATAATTGTTAGCAAACTTAAACATTATTCCAAAAATTAAGTAATTTACAAGGACTATTTTTGCTACTATGAAAAATAATTGTTAGCAAACTTAAAAATTATACCAAAAATAAAATAATTAACGAAATTTCTGCTTCTAAGAAAAATGGTTGTTAGCAAACTTAAACATTATTCCAAAAATTAAATAATTTACGAGGTCTATTTCTGCTAATAGGAAAAATAATTGTTAGCAAACTTAAACATTATTCCAAAAATTAAGTAATTTACAAGGACTATTTTTGCTACTATGAAAAATAATTGTTAGCAAACTTAAAAATTATACCAAAAACAAAATAACTAACGAAATTTCTGCTTCTAAGAAAAATGGTTGTTAGCAAACTTAAACATTATTCCAAATATTAAATAATTTACGAGGTCTATTTCTGCTAATAGGAAAAATAATTGTTAGCAAACTTAAACATTATTCCAAAAATTAAGTAATTTACAAGGACTATTTTTGCTACTATGAAAAATGGTTGTTAGCAAATTTAAACATTATTCCAAAAATTAAATAATTTACGAGGTCTATTTCTGCTAATAGAAAAAATAATTGTTAGCAAACTTAAACATTATTCCAAAAATTAAGTAATTTACAAGGACTATTTTTGCTACTATGAAAAATAATTGTTAGCAAACTTAAAAATTATACCAAAAATAAAATAATTAACGAAATTTCTGCTTCTAAGAAAAATGGTTGTTAGCAAACATAAACATTATTCCAAAAATTAAATAATTTACAAAATTTCTGCTATTACGAAAAATAGTTGTTAGCAAACTAGAACATTATTCCAAAAATAAATAATTTACAATTTAAATACTGCAGGGCAGGGCTGTCGATATACGCCCCGAGATATTTCTTTTACTATCAGAATTTCTGGATTATTCAATAAATAGGTTAGTAATTTTTTTTTCACGCCAGTAACTTTTCTGACTACTTAAAAATGCAACAAAAATCTCTCCGTTGAGGTCAACGGGCTTACAGCTAGTAATATTTAATTAAGGAAACTGGTTATTAAACAAACTCAAATGGATACGGAAGGTAAATAAATACTTATTGGCTTCCAGGTAATTTCATTATTCATCATTTTTAAACGTGTTGGGAATAATATTTTCTAGGAGAGTTGCAATCTCAGATCAATCGTTTTGTCTCACAGATAATGTTTTTGCTACTCTGTTTCTGATTGACTTTCTGAAAATTAATAATAAAGAAATATAATATTATATATTACCTTGCAATAATTATTTTATGAATAAAATATTAATTTACAGCTTTTTTATTTTCATTGATCTCAAGCGGTCAGACCACCCTTGATTGAAAAAAAAGTCGACAAAGCTTTTTAATAAAAATAATAAAAGATTTTTAGTATTTTTCCACAAAAAAAAAAAAGTATTTGATCAGGACCGGTTTCGCTCATCGCGAGCATTGTCAACTGATAAGAAAAATACATAAACAGTGCTATTTATACAAGTTAAATTGAAATAAAAGGTGTAAGCAACTACTAACAATGAAAAGGATTTACAAATTACATTATAATTACACAAAATTAAAATGCTTAACACCTATAACATTATTAAAATCATCATTAAGTTATTTACTTAAGTAATGTAGTTTCGCAATTATTTTTACCCTACTTTAAACTTTATTTTGCATTAGTTACTACACATAAATATGAAACTGATCCATTTGCAGATTTATTTTTTTACCAACGTCAAAAAGTTTTGCATACCTAGATTTGCATCATTGCATTTTGAATAAACGTTACTCACCTTTCTTCAGTTTCGTTGCGTAATATTCGCAGTCGGTGCATCGAACGGAACGGCCGGTGTCGGTACCTGTCTGCCAGGCCGTGGGTAGAGAGAATAAGCAGGTTCGAGCTTCGGCAGCGGACGGCGAAGAGGTCCTGGCGTTGCATTATTCGCAGCGCCGTCGGAGGGAGACGGCGCCAACTACCGGCTGCAGGGGCCGGCCGCCCTTAGAATAATGCATTCACTGCGACACTGCACTTGCGGACCGGTCACCGGTATTCCGCCAGATTCCTACATTGGTGGATTATCTGTGCGATGCCAGACTGAGATTAGCGCCCGGTCGTTGCAAACGCAGTCTGTCCAATGTTTTAATTGTTGTGTGTAATGCTAATATACGGTGTTATCATTTTGTATAGTGAATTGTCTATTATTGTCATTCGACAGGGAATTTTAGAATACTTTTTAAAAGCTGGTTTTACCTCGGCTTAATAATAACATGAGCTTTTGAGAAGTAAAGTGAGCCAAGTAGCAAAATAGTAAAATATTTCAATTGGATGTGAAGTACAATCACAATTTATTTCGATTGCGTTTATTTATTTGAGTTATAAATAATTGCGCTTGTGGATTGGGTGGTTTTCACTGGTACAAGTGAACTTGATTTTTTATTTTGTTGATAATATAACAAAATACATATTTAATATGTAGATTTTAAATTTGTTATCACAACCATCCGTGTATGTATATAATATATTATTTCAATTCAATAGTAAAATATTGTAGGCAAACAGAGTTCTATGGGGAGCTAACTATAAGTGAAAATGATCTAACCGAAAGTCCATTCAATTCTTTGAGAAACTTGCAGCTCACTTCACTTTTGCGATACTATAACGCGTCTAACTAATTCTTTCTGATACTACCAATAGGCTCACTTCACGTATATTATGATCATGCGTTTGTTATACGACATTCAGCTTGCTTCTATGTTCACGTTATTCGTGTTTGACATCTGTCTGTGAATGCTTAAAACAATAGTACTGAAACTAAATGAATTTCTTCTTCATTCCACCGGTTGTGTTATTTGATGTGACATGTCTTTCGTCTCGTTGAGAATCATTTTCAGATATAGTTTTTGATATGATATGACTTTCTCAGCGAAACAGGGTGTTATTTCTCTCTGCTATATGATACACGATGCTATTTTATTCCGCTTATAATATTAACAACCGCTAAACTCGTGTGGTTTTACGGTGGGAAAACAGGTTTCGAAAACTCCTCAGACGCCCTCATATCTTCTTTGATTTAACACAAAACATATTTCAGGTAACATTAAGCTAAATTAAATACCTCATCCTACTCTATGATACGGGTCTATCAAACTTTGAATCGAATTCAAAGAGAAATAATTTTCAAATTTGAATTTTGTACTTTTCTATGAGATTTGTCTTTAATATAAAATATTAAATAACTTTGATTATTCCACGTATTGTGTAACTAACTGTGACACGTGTTTCGCCTCTTTCAGAAGCATCTTCAGACTTACTATCGCAAATTTTGCTTAAGTAATGGAGCAAGATTGATTCTAAAATTTGTCATAGTTTATTGAAACTCATTAACATTAAAAAAGTTCGCTATCCACTTTAATTTTGTATATAAGCGATACAAATTGCTTGCTAGTTACTACGCGTCAGTTCAAGTCCATTCGTGCACTTGAAAAGTCTGAAGATACCGAAAGGCGAAAACCGGGTTTTTATCGACAAAACTCATGGAAAAGTACATAATTCAAACAGTTCAAATTTGATATTTAAATTCCATCGAGCACCTTCAGTCGAAATTCTAACCTATAGCTTTATAGAAGACGAAGTAATATTATTTTTTAGGTCAGTGTTGTTAATATAACAAAATATGTATAATACATGAGCAAAACAAAAAGTCTGTGTCAGAAAGCAAAATATTTATCGATTATGTTTGGCAATCCCGATTGTGTAGAACTTAATACGTTTTCTGTCATTCCTGTAGCTAAATTGTTCACGCTGTCGGCTTTTCTTTCATTTGTTTGGCGGTGTCACATAAGCCCTCCGTTACAAATTTGATTTGTCTGAATGCTGTACTCTTCCATTAATCGTGTCGTTAACGACCCGGATTTCGCCTTTCGGCATCTTCAGGTTCCATCAAGCACCTTTAGTCGTAAATCTAAATCTTCGTTACAGCTCGACCAAGTAATTCCCAACATTATTGGTTTTTTTTTTTATTATCGAGGATATATACAGCCAGTCAGTTGGCCACTTCTAGCCAACTGCTAGTCTTTTTCAAATCCATCCTTACTTTCCAACTAAAAATAGAATTTAGTGATTGATTTATAACTAGTTCTCTTAAATACAAGCTACCTCGATTTGGTTTTAACCAAATAATTGATCATAACATTGTTTTTTTTCTTTCTTCATAATATTATGCAGGCAGTTAGTTGGTCACCTCTAAAAGACCTCTGCAGCGCGTTGGCCAGACCTGATCTATCAAATTGTCTTTATAACTCTTGAAGTATGTTATGCGCCTGCAATAGAGAGGCAGTAGTGGTTTTTACTTTATTGGCGAATAAAATTTAAATCTTTTATGTCGCCATTAATTAAAAATAATTGCCTTTCTAAGTCGCATTTAATTGGCCACGGCTTGTGACATGTCTATTACTGGAATCTCATAACACAAACGGTTTTATTTACAGTATTTATTTGCAAGATTATTTTAATAGTTTGCAAAACTTGTTCTTTGGCTAAATCATCGTCACAACAATACACTGAAGATTAATGTATATTCGCGAAACGTATATCAGTTTTTAGCTAGGAATCTCAGAAAAATTACAAAGCATTATCGTAAGTATCGGATGTTTTAATGATATGTAAGTCTCGTGAGTTAATGTCATTATACAAAACAATACCAGGTTCTTGTTCAATAAGGGTTCCTTATGTTATACAATCAAACATTGTTTTTAACGCGTGTAAACGTTACTTTGCTGCTCTTAACCCTCCAAGGACGAGCGTGACCATATGGTCACAGTAAACACCGTTGTGTTAAACTATTCATCCCTTTTCTACCTGAATTTCGTTGCTTTTACTCAAATTCGGTTAAGAAGGGTACAGACATGAGTTGGTCATCAGCCACGGGAACAGAAACAGCCACCAAAAGTACATGCGACTTTTTGAATTTCCGTTTTTTTAATAAACTGTTAGTTATTTTTTTATTAAAACATCAAATTATTTACAGTTCTTTTACTAATATATTTGTATTAAAATTATGTTGATCTAAACAGATCAAATTGTAAATATTTTTTAAAATTTCACGTTTAGCTATATTTCAACCCCGAATGTTTGTGTGGCCATACGGCAACGCTCGTCCTTACTACTATCCGTACACAATATTACACGGTAATAAAAAGATGAGCATGACCATTGACCATATAGTCATGCGGGGTGTCTATACAACGATTTTGCGTTTTTTTTTTTTTTTTTAATATTTGATAGGAATAATTTTTAGCCGTGACTTTAATATGATTTAAAAAATATTTTTTTTATCGAAAAAAAGCTCTCGTCTCTGGAGGGTTAATAAATGTATCGCTTTTATAGCCAGATTATTCTATAATTCTAGTGGATACTATAGCGCGAATGCTTGTTGTGGGCTTGTAGAATGATATGCCAATTACCAAACGACCTGCTGACTCACGCCATTAACAAATTGCAAATTCCGAAATGCGAATCGTAACATAAAATATTAGCTAATGATAATGTGAATTGGCAGTACTTTTTTTGAGTACCTATACTACTATTTTGATCTGAGGTCAAGCAGGGTGGGTATTGATTTTTTTACGTTAGCTTGCATTTTACCTTTTTCGATTTGACCTATATTGTCATTTTTTTTAGTAAAACACCTCGTAATTATCTAGTCTATTATGTTCAGCTATAACTTCCGCAGGATATGCCCATCGACTTTCTTTGGTTTGTATTAATGGTTGATATTTATAAAAGATTAATAAAAACACAATAATCCTTTGTATTTCATTCCACTTTATTTAATATGTCAGGACCGGTTTCGCTCATTACGAGCATCGTCAACTGAAGTCGTCATGACGATGCTCGTAATGAGCGAAACCGGTCCTGACATATTAAATAAAGTGGAATGAAGTACAAAGGATTATTGTGTTTTTATTAATATAATGCCTTTCCACCAAGTATTGACAGTGAACACCCTAAAAGTGATTTATAAAAGATGAAGATAAATCTAATACTTTTTTACATGATTTATTTTTACACGTAGCCGCCTGTGTGGTCGAGTGGTCAACATTGTTGGCTACCGCTACGGAGGGCACGGGTTCGAAACCCAGTACGGGCAGTTTTATAAATTGATTTTTCAATCGATTTATGAATTTCTGTTCAAAGGCATGGATGTATGTGATGTCTTGAATTCCCCCCTCCCACCCATCCTATCCTATAAACGGGGCGTAGCGAGAGCGATTAGCTAACCACTAGTCCTGTCCTAGCCCTTTCCTTATATTCCTACTCTCTTTGGAAAAAGAGAGGATGAGCAACTGAGTAACAAGCAGTTCTCGTAGAAACATTTCTGTTAAGATATACTCCATTAGGAGTCCATATGCTCCGTATTGGGAGCGGACATGGAAAAAAAAATTCGAAACAGCGCGGTCAACTGCTCCAATGTGATTTGATCCATTCTTTATTTTATATATGCTCACTTAATCTTTTTTTTTCGGTTTTTTCCATGACACGTATCCCCAGTGTAAAATAGAGAATTGGTTGTTCTCATTTGATTTGCAATAAATATTTGTTTCGACGTATAGTTGGCTTAGCAAGATTCAATTCTTGAATTACTCAATTATGTGAGTTATATATTATATGATACAACTGATACAAGGATAACAATAAACACAATATACACTTCACAGTTTTAGCAGCTATTTACCTTATTCGTCTTTGTTAGAGTATTTGTTTTCTTCGTCTTAAAAAGCATCACTTTTCCGCTAGAAAACATACGGTTAACATAGATCGACCTATATTATAAAAAAAATATTGTAAAATTAGATATGTCGTAACTTACAACATTGAGACACAAAAAAAGCATACTTTCGTCGTTGCAACCTTGAATCCGGTGTTTTCATTTGGTTCGGGACAGTTTGCTATAACTAAATAATTAGATTACCTGATTAAATAATTATGCAATATCGATTACCAACGCCTAAACTATATAACAGTTTGAATGGTTGATTCAGTCCATGGGTAGGATGCAGTTAATTCCCAGTTCCAGGCACTACACTACTATTTCGCTGTCGAAGGCGGAAAGAAGAAATTCTAGTCTCGCTGCGATTATAAGAATATGTCTCATTACCGCTGTCTCTTTTCTCATAATGTATGCACTCGTGGCTAAGTTTAATTTATTACTATTGCTTCCTAGTACTTTATTTAATGACACCGTTTAGTAAAATTGCATTAGTATAACATAATCCGCAGAGTATGTTGTTACAACATAAAGATACCAATAATATAGGTAAGAAATAGAGCGAAATTGCATTCGTACTACACCGTAGAAATTTTTAAACTCCACGGAAATTGAAAATGATCGTGACACAGGAGGGATAACAAAGTTGTATCGAAATATGTGTGACACAACTAAAAGGAATAGTTGAGTTATCAAATTAAATTTTGTATTGAATTTTTTTTATATATACAATAACTGCAGAATCAATCTAAAATATTCCATCTCACGGTGAATAACCAAGGTTAATATTAATCGATAAAAATGTTCTCTTTGAGCTACGCGTGCGCGGCCGCGCAGCAGTTTGAATACCCCACGCACTTATTCGGGGTTGGTGTACACTCCAATACAAGTATCCAGAAAATATTTGTATTGATTGGAATAACCCTAATTGACCAAAATAAAGTGTTTACTGTCAAGATTCGTTGTATATAAGGACGTTAAAAAATAGAAATTTGGCGACTGATTATTTGTTTCATTCTGCTTATTTTCGTAATTAGTGCTTGATTTTATTTTATGAATAAAAAATATTATTTCTTATGTTTTATTGAATACGCCTATTGTAAAAACTTATTTATAAATTATCAAATGGTAACATTTTTTATTATTCATATCAAAACAAAAAACACTATTTTTATATCAAATATGACAAATTATGCCGCGCGTTTGTTTGGTTGGCCCGTGCAGGCTTTGAATTTTCCGCTTAGCCATCCCTTCGTATTAGAGAGAACATTGATCCAAAGTTTTATTAGTTCTCTTATATATTTAAAAAATCTTTACACTCAACTATATACACTATAGAGAATAACGATTTGTTGTAATCTTTTATAATGATTATTTTATCTAATGAATTGTATTTTCCTTATTGAAGTTTCTGATAGAGATATGAGTAATTTCACTGGAAATCAGGTGACTTTGCAGTTTATTTGCTTGCCTTTCCGAGAACAAGTCGATAAACGGACAACGTTTCGTGCCATTTGCAGTGTAGATAAAATTTACTACATATGTATTTATATTAACATTTTTTTATTTATTTCATCAGACTTGTATTTAAATGTCTTCAATAGCTAGAATAACACAAAAATAAATGAAATAATGCAATCATTCTAAATTGGTGAAACACCTTTTCACGACAAGTTTTATTGCAATCGGATCAGCTGTTTGGCAGCCCATAGAGTACGAGCAAACAAACATTAATTTTTATATATAAGATTACTGGTTTTTTTCGCATGACGATTGTGTGAATTTTATTCAATGAATTATATGTAATTCATAATTGAAACATATATATACTCACAGACAGACACTACTGTGTTGAGTTAAAAGTACGTCCGTACTCTTTTCTAGAAAAATGTACGTCCATACCTCTGAAGAGCTTATGTCGAGCTTTTGATCGTTTTGCAACAAATTCTATTGATAATTGACAATATCCATTCTGAATTAGGTATAATACGATCAAAAGCTCGACTTAAGCTTTTTAAACCACTCTCTTGTAAAATGTCAATTTTGAAGATACAATACTTAACGTATCGGATGTTTCAATAATATGTGCTTTTACTATCAATCAAACACGTAGTTGCGTATACGAGTGGTAGTTCTTATTAAAAAAGGAGAAAAAAAAACTTTTTTTTTTATTGCGATATTAACAAAGATGCATGGATTTGTTTTCTGAAATCCAACGAAAGGCATAAGTGAATGTTTAATAATTTAATACGTATTAGAAGGTGGCGGTGGGCTGTATACCGAAGCCGACTCATTGGCTTATCATCAGACCGCACAATAATAATAAACATACAATTTGTATGTGTTATATCGTAGTGTGACTGGGTATTTGTACAGTGGTTTTCAAGCTGATAGTTGTGTACTTTACAATACGGTTAACATGTTTGTTTATCGTTAGATCGTTATTATGGCAGCACAACACCGTCGAGAATGTGTTTAAATAACATTTTTTCATGAAAGCTACATCGGCACTTTTAATGTTGAAGCATAATAGCGTCAAAATAGCATTAATTTATTCATACAAAAGTTTTTTAAGAATAAAATAAACTGTTTTGGCTTCAAGCTTTTGTCAGAACTATCAGAATTCGTAAAGCCGAAATAGCTATCGATAGAATAAACATTTTTTTAAAATTAAAATACGCGGGTCCACGGCACATGCTGGACCTCACGGGCTCGAAACACGTGCCGAATCTATTCGGTATCTGTTCGAAGGCATGGATGTTTGTGATGTCGTAAAACATTCCAATCCTTATACAGCGGGTGTAATGAGAATGATTTGGCAGCCACACTAGTCCAGTGGTCTTCAAACTCAATAAAGACGTGAGCTACTTTCAGAAATTGAAATTGTCTGGTGAGCTACTTATACATATTATATTTCTTCTTTATGGTTTCTTTTTTATCATCGGCCCTTATCGTACCATACATAATATTATTATCAGCGGTGTAGTGGGGCCATGTCGGGTTGAGGTTGAGCAACTGAGTAACAAGCAGTTCTCGTAGAAAAATTTATACCCCACATTGAAAACGGAAATGGATTAAAAAATACATTGCTACTTTTGATATTGTTATAATGGAGTTCTACCAAGTAAATGCCAATTAAATCAGTTCAAGCTTAATTTCTTGATTAATTACAGTTGGAGAGTAAACAATATAATTTAATATAATTTAAGATTTCGACTGAAGGTGCTTGGTGGAATTTCAATATTAAATTTGAATCATTCAAATTATGTACACTCCCACAGATTTTGTCACTAACGACCCGGGTTTCGCCTTTCGGCATCTTCAGGCGTTCAAGCGCACGGATGTCAGTTCAAGTTCATCCGTGCGCTTGAACGCCTGAAGATGCCGAAAGGCGAAACCCGGGTCGTTAGTGACAAAATCTGTGGGAGTGTACATAATTTGAATGATTCAAATTTAATATAATTTAATGTTGTTAATGTAGAAGCTACTTCGCTAAATATGTGTGCGAAAAGTCATGTATGTACATGAATTATATTAAAATCTCGTTTCTAAAATAATTAAAATGATTTCGAATAAGCAAGCTGTTGAACGTTCCTGGCGTACACATTCAGGCGACTTGCAAGTCAAGTCCACGTGGGAAGGACTGGTTGGTTGTGAAGTTGCACGTTGGAAATCAGCCGGTGCCAGCATGAGTATTGGGTACAAAGTCACAAAGTATCGTTTGGTATCTGATTCCGACGTACTGAATGTGGCCACCACAGCTCCAGCACACCCACTGACTTACGATGTGTTTTCTACACTAGGAAACGGGAAATTGTTTCTTTTGTCAAGATGATGGTGCATTACATACCGAAGTAATCTTAAGTTTGCTGCACTGACAATTCGAACTGGTGACGAAATGGTCTAATCATCGTTTTTACATTCGCGTTAATGTAAATAAACAATTCGTTTTTCGTATGGAGAAATTGTACAAATATTTGTTGTTTTGTATCACTATTTTTGTGCACTTCTTACGTTTTCGATGACGTCAAGAAAGACGGGACCGACCATAATTTGAACGATTCAAACCTTCCTATTGATTACGTTTTTTTAAAATGTTATTTTACTTGTAATTTGTTAGCTTATCGAAGGATGTTCTTCTAAAAGGCGAAACACGTGTGACATGTTATAATAAATACGTTATTTATCTCAATAGGATCTTCTTCTTCCACTAACAAAGTTTTTTTTGAATTTTTTTAATAATATATTTTTTTTTGTTTTGCAGGTAAGTCTTCATTCATAATCTTTGGGTTGTTACATGATAACGAATCTATCCTGGTGTCAAATCAACTTCTCAGCTGAAAGGTATGCAAGATTATAAGATATGATTAGGGATTCTGTGTCGAGACGTCCCGGGACAAAAGTCCTGGGACTTTTAAGCTTTTTTGCTGTCGTAAGTCCCGGGACTTTGTTGTTAAATGTCCCGGGACTTAAGACAGCCAAATTTTACATTTTAATTTTGAAAAAATCATTCTAACAAAATAAAATTGGATGCAAGCAATCGCTAATGTGACCTAAAAAGTTAATTTTGATTTAAAATAAATTTAAATTGGTGTCTATCCTCGAGATCAGTTTTGAAAAAAATGCATTATATTCAGGCTACGGATTAAAGGCCGGGGTTTTAACAAAATTAAGTATGCATATATAAAAGGGACCTTATGAAAGAAACAGCTGTTTAGATTTATAATTGTAGAAGTTTCAAATCAACATCTATTTATATATTGTAATACGAAACAACCATTTTCTATGGGTAGAGACGTGCAGAAATACAAAAAAACTTAGACACGTGTTCGTTTAACTCAATAGTTCAACAATTTGAAACTTGGGATTCACAGAATTCCAAGAAATAATGAAGCCGATAGTTATTTCTAGAAAATTATGTCATAAATCAAGGCGGATTATAAATCTTTTATTATCAACAGTTCAGCTGGGACTAATTGTTTTTCGAAAAGAATACAAGAAAGATCAATGTTTTGGAAAAACAATGTTGCAACAACGTTTATTACAAAAATAAGAAATCGGCTGTCTGATTCGTCATTAAATTCATTATTATTTTTAAAATCATATTTTGATAAGCAAAAATAAAATATTAACTTTTGTGTAAATAATACATACTATGTATGATTTGAGGTTCTGATTTTATTATTCAATTAATTTAATATTTTCAATATTAATAAATAAATGTGTTCAAAAGATGTATTTATTTTAACTAACGCATACTTTCGGCGGCCTTTTAAAGTACGTACGAAAAAAATATACGTTTAACTGCGTAAAAAACGCTCAAAAAAATTTAATTGAAACAAAATATTAAAAAACGTTTAGGAGAAAGATATCTCCATTTATGTTATTAGAAATTTGTTTAAATCAATTTATATTCGTATAAAAAATATAACTGTACCAAAAACAAATCAAAAAATATTATAATTAAATGTTCATACCTGATTATTTTTTTATATTGACTATTTTTCAGCTGTATTGTGATTTGTGAAGTAACGGTCATAATTTTACCCAATTCATTGTTATTTTTTCAATACATGTATCGTTACATCCCTTTTTAGTACATACATACAAATATTTAATTTTAATAAATTTATAATTTTATTGAAGGGGAAATTAAAGTCCCAAGTCCCGGGAAGTCCCGGGACTTTGACTTTATCACGTCTCGAGTCCCGGGACTTTGAAAAACCCGAGACTTCAGAATCCCTAGATATGATGATACAATGTAATACATTGATCATTTCAAAAGCCTTTTTTTGATTTTTTTAATGAATAAAAATACTTTAGGTAAACTTACCATATTGTATATCTGCAGCGTGATAATGCTTGCTTATCTTGATCAAGCAACAGAAAAAATAAGTAATTCGGAAGGAAGTTTGGCTGACGTGTTATAGTTAGGATTAATTAAGTGAGCTTCTATAAGCTTAATAATGTTGATCCAATAAAGTTTTCTACAACGTCAGCTACAAAATACATAACTTTAATACGCTATTTTTATTGTTTTACGAAGAATTTTTATATAGAAGTATAGCATTTTTGGATTTACTATATATACACTAATATCCTTTTAAGAGATCGAATGTTAAATAACAACTTTACCTATGTCCTTTAAAAGGACACACAGAATATATCGTAAAAATAGAAAAGCATTTAGCTGCAATATAAAACCATATTGAGTATTTTGGAATAGTATAATCGTCAGTAAAGACACATATTCTATTGAAAGCAGGGCTGTCGAGTCGGAAAACCGGGGAGAAATAATTGAAATATATTGACAGATTACTGGTCTATTCGTTATATTGATTGGTGAATTTTACTTTAATCTATTCAAGTAACTAGTGATTTAATGTTATACAGATAGTAAAACGGAAATTAATAAAAACACAATAATCCTTTGTACTTCATTCCACTTTATTTAATATGTCAGGACCGGTTTCGCTCATTACGAGCATCGTCAACTGATGACTGATCAGTTGACGATGCTCGTAATGAGCGAAACCGGTCCTGACATATTAAATAAAGTGGAATGAAGTACAAAGGATTATTGTGTTTTTATTAATATAATGCCTTTCCACCAAGTATTGACAGTGAACACCCTAAAAGTGATAAACGGAAATATTTGAAAAAATCAATTCGAAGTCAAAGTCGTCTCTTTTTTACCCGACTCCACAGTCTTGCCTGAAAGGGTGTTTTAATCAATATAATGTATTTGTTTGACAGAACAATAAATGACAAAAAAAAACATTTATCGTCCGATATCAATCGAATAGTACTTCCTTTTGACTAATACACTAGCGTGTCAACCGGGCAATTAACATTAACTTCCGTGCCGAATAACACTATCGCCTATTATCGATGACTGCGATACAAAAATAAACACATTCAGTTGATTCGTCTCACCCACTATAAATATTTCTATGTAGAACTGCTAACGGCGGATGCAGATTTGTTTTCCTAGGGAAAAGTTACTCGGCAACTTTTACTATTATATTATACTTGCTTATTTTCAAACAAGTTACCCTACACTGGAACACAATGCAGAAGTCAATATGGTTTGTTTTAATAACAAATGTACCACTACACGTTCACATTGAATAACTTTTTTATGTATAGGAATAGTTTGATCATAATCAATGTCGCTTTAACTTGCCAATGTGTGCCAACAGTATCTACGCTAGAGGAAAACTGCGCAGGGAAACGAAAGACTATCAAATTTATTATAATTTATCGGAGGACAGCTTTATTGCAAGTTACTGAAGTCAACTGAGTAATGATTTAGAGTTTTGTTAAAAGTTATTGAGTATTTATAAGATAATTTTTAACAGAAGTATGTATAATAAAAAAACTATTTTGACTCTCAGTATCCTGGGTAAAGACGGATTGTTAAGAATAATGGTTAGCTAATTGCTTTGGGAGAAAATTTTAGACGTCCCATACATCCATGCTTTTTTATAACAGGAGTCAATAGCTCGATTTGTAAATACGTCCGTACTGAAATTCGCACGCGTAAGATAGCAGGGCAGTGGCGTCGTGAAGACATAAGACGACTCTGATCTTAGCTTAATGCAGGGTTTCCCAAACATTTTCTGAAATGGAACACTTCGCAAGTCCGGAAAATATAACGGAAAACTTAGCTGAATTTTTAAGGTTTTTTTAAAACTGTGTTGCAGCGTATAAAACCATTTCAATAGTTTGGGAAACCCTGACTTAATGCATGACATTAGCTCTGTTCTTCTGCGTACTTCTGAGGGTTTGCAAACCGTCAGAAGTACGCAGAAGAACAGAGCTTTTAATTATGTGTTTAGGCTTAGTAGCTTGCATCCCTTTTGACCGTAGCGATTTGAATAGACTTTTTTTTTAATTAGGTTTTTTTCGAATACGACTCCAGTTAAAACAGTCAGTCCTGGTAGATAGTAGCTACAATAACTGCTCAACGTAACTTAGCATACGTCAACATTATATTGTAAATTATATTTATTACAACGATTAGAGTGCTTTTTTTTATTGTAGTATATTATTTATAACTTGTATCCTACGACAGTCAACGCAGGGACGGATCGTTGTTTGTTGTCGTTCGGTCCGTTGTTTATATTTCCAATTTGGTAACAGTCGAAACTTAACACCAAATCGAGAAGGAAAATAACAGTCAAAGATAACAAACGCATCCAAATGTTAGTTAACCCGGCCGAATGTTAATAAATGAAAACAACGCTGTGTTCTCTTTTGATCTCGCTCGTCATCCCAAGCTGCTGACACTGTTTATTTATCATTTGCTGGGATAGTTTATAAATAAATGAATAGTTCTGTTCGTTGGCTGTACAAATTTGTTGCCGAGTGAACGGTGCGCGCTTCATGGAAGGGGTTGAGGACAGGGATTGCAATGCCGAACGAATATATCAATGCCGGGTTATCGTTATTTCATATTAAATACCGGTATTACAAAAAGGCTAATGGGCTTCCGTGCCGTATCTCGAGGGTTCGAGTTCCAGTACGAACAGTATTTTTCGATCGATTTTCTGTTCGATGGCATGCATTCCTTCCCGCCTTTTCGATTTTTTAATAACTGAGCGATAAGTCAACCACTAGTCCTGTCCTAGCCTTATCCTTCTATCCCTACCACTCTTTTTTTTTTAAAAAGAGACTGAGCGACTGACTAACACACAGTTCTCGTATAAAAATTTATGTTGTGATACCTTCATTACGAGACCATATGCTCCATATTGGGGGATGACATGGATAAAAAAAATACAACAAAAAATTAGCAATATTGGTATTGCAATACATTGCTAAGTACATGCGAGGGATGTAGGAAATTACAAATTACTGTTACACATTGTTAAATGAATGTTCGATTTTTTCTCTTTTTTTCGTCAATTGTTGTGAGTTTGTAAAAACGGGTTTTTTTCGGGCTGAGTTGTATAAAGCTGGGTTTCGGGTCGAGTTCGGGTAACAAGTGTGGTATTAGACTCGGGCCCGGACCTGAGTGTTTCGGGCTCGGACCGGGTAATTTTGTAAAATTTCGGCCCGTGCAGACCTCTACTATAGAGAAAAGTAATTATTTTAGCCAGCTAATACATACTGGTTACAAAATATTTACCGAGGCCGTGTCTGATGTCATGCATCACAGGCGAAGGGCTAGCTGATCCGAAAATTGTATTGTATAGGGTAGGTGGCCAGTAGCCCCCAGATTGGCAATTGACCCGTCCGCTTAGCTCGCTGGACGAACAGTGGACACTCGGCGCCGGTGGGTGGACATTTTCCGCTTCTCGAGGCGACGGCGTGTCACGGCATCTGTTGCGCCATTGTGTTTTCCTAACGATGTCGCCTCATAGACGACGGATTTATATTAAAGCGATTCGAATGCCATCGCATAAAGACGATCGATTACGAAAAATTTCCAAATCGTTTATTGAATTCAAAATGACAAATATGTAATATGAAAATAACTTAGATTATTCCACGTATTGTGTTCCAGACTGACAAGTGTTTCGCCTCTTTCAGACAATCTTACATTCACAAATGCTTGTTTAAGTACGTTTAGTACTTATTATTGTCTGGGTCATTAGCGTGAATATTTCTCATGTCTTACTACTGAATCTGAACTAAGTACCTGATCTGTTAACAGTGACCATTTAAATATTGATTTAAGCATTATCTTAAAACAGTTTATTTGGGCCGTCTGATTATAACGGAATGATTGTAAAAATTACTGCTATTTTTTATTGTCTTTGAAAATAATTTTGCTTATGGTAGCGATAAACATGTCATCTCAATTCAAAACCTGTCAATGTAAGCTATATCGCATTTTCAAACTGACGTGATATTCATTTCTTTCTCTTTGGGTTTGTAAAGAATCATCGATCTGCCCACTTCATCATTATCGCTTCATATCTAATTTCCTGTATCTACAGCTGATCGTGTGTCGAATAATCTGAAACGTCATTGTTTCTTTTTAATCTAAAACCATTTGCCGGAAGTCTATTTTGAAAGGCTATTAACAATTGCCCTGTTGTCTGAGACGACAATTATCATTGCCGCACTCTACCTGGAATAGATATCGCCTTTTGAGCGTTAATGTTTTGTTTGAAAAGCCACGTGAGGTGAGATCGCAGGTTACCTGTTGCAGCCGCCCACGTCGATGCCGTTGCCTTATTCTGAAAGGCGGCGGCGTCATCCTCTGGATACTCGTCGACGTCTTCCGGCGGTGTTGGTGGGTGGACTTTTATTTAATTCGATCACGAACTGATTGCGGTGTATAATCGCTTTGAGGGAACACCTTATGTGACGAATGGTCGTCGCTTAATTAGATTACTCCATGTCCATTTTCTTTTTAAATACAAAACAATATATTACGTACGTTTATTATATTCACTGATGCGTTCTACGTTCGTGGCTCAAATCGGTATGGTTGCCCGTCGATCGATTTATCCCCGGTTATGATGTCTTCAACCCTTGTTTAACTGGTTTCTCATGATTTATTAAGATCAAGGGTGCGATAAAGAAACGATCGGTATAAGGATACAATGATTATTATCAATGTTTTGCATGGGGCTGCAGCATGGGTCATTGGCTGCTTCAAACAAAATCTTCAATATAACATGGCATTCTCGTGAATGGCACTGTACCAAAACAGTACATATTTTTGGTTCGTGTGCGTTAAAACATGCTATAGTATTTTAAAAGTTGGAAAATCATTAATAGAAATATGTATGCACAGGTTAAAAAAAATAGCGAATAGTAAAATAACAATGCCGTATCACTTATAATCGCACTACAAAATTGGTTTTCGACCCGATTTGTATAGCAAATACAGAAAAATGTAAATAAAATTCAATAGTTGACTATTTCTTACGAACGATTCAAGTGGACATCATTTAAAATGTGATACAAAAATACGAATCAATAATACAAGCGGTGTTAATTAAAAAGTATCATATAAAATTTACTTGTAATAAAAATGGCATTTAGGACATATCAATTTTATTGTGACTGATTTCAATACTCGATAAAAAAAATATTTCCACCCTCCCTTTTATGTGTGATTCGACCCGAAAGAGTTGATTTTGTACAATCTATCTCAGTGAGTAACATCGTGTCGACATCAGTGATACGTCACAGTAGGGTTGCTTGAGTGCTTTTTTTTTGGAAAAGTGCATTTTATTTTGACACGTGACTGATTGTAGGGACGTCCTGTTCACAGATTACTTTCCCCTTTCGTATGGTGTTCGTCAAAATAATGATGATTGGGAAAATTCAATCAGCACTCATCCGACTTTCCGTGGGCAGTCATTTGCTGAAGCATTTTCTTTTGTACCAAAGTATTAGCGATGAAGAAGGCTCGAAGAACTTTGACGCTAACGCGGCTTTGTACTTAAAGCTCCATAAATTTTATATCCAAAAAATATATATATTATGTAAGACAGAAATATAAGATTACCTGTTTTATCTGTGAACACAAAGTATAGAGTAAATAAATCCTATTAAGTTAAAGTCTTGTTCGTAGCGCATTGGTACACGTCGATGGTTCTCACGGGTTCGAATCCCAGTACAAATAATATTACAGTAAAACCCCCATTTACACTATAGTCGGGACCGTGTAATTGGGGGTGTGAATCTCTTAAAAAATTAGGGATTTGGTTTTTATCCGCGGAAAGATTTAACTAAGATTTCCCTTAGTTTTGCAAAAAAAAAAAATATAGACGAAATATTTAGTTTTTGTATCCCGCACACAGACACATAATCCCGCACACAGACAGACGCCCAGCTATGCGTGTATAGCCTGGCACGTGTTAAATACACAGACGCTAGCCAACATTTGACTGTATGCGTGGCACAGACGGCCGTTTCTTAGTAACGACAATGGAATGCGACCGTGCAATTGGAGGATTTGCGGCGAATATTTCAAGCCAGCGCGTAATTCGGGGGGTAGTGTAATTGGGGGTTCCACTGTTATTTTTCAAATCGATTTATCGTTTTATGTTCGAAGAAATGGATGTTTGTGATGCTTAAAAATTCTCTTCCATCTTTCCAATCTTTTTAATTATTACTTATAGATAGCGAGTGGTTATAGGTTATAGCTCGAATAAAATTTGGCATTCATGTAGCGAAAACGTTATCATATGAAAATAGTTATGACTTTTAAATTTAACCGGAAAGGAAAATACGATTAAAAATCGTATTCGTGGATCCGTTTTTTGTTGAATTATTACTAAAGCTTTCAGATTACAAAGGCACTTACTAAATGGTGTCGCAAGCAATTTTGAAAATAAAGGCTTCTTTTATTTGAGGCGTCAAGACTTGAAACTAACTATAGAAGAACTTACAATTTTGTTAGTAACTTACAAAATACTCGGTAGCTACAGATTTATAATAAAGCAATCAATAAAAAAATACGAACGTTCGAAACAAAAGTTAGTTTTACAAACATTTGAATATTGTTGATGTTTTTATTCTTCTCTCCTTTGGCGAACTTGGTTCATTTATATATTAGTGTACTCGTTAAGATGAAATAAAAAAAAATATTTAACAAGTTATTCGAATTGTTTTAAACGTTGGGTCGTGATGCAGATCGTTGGCTACCGTGACGAATCTCACGGGCTTGAGTCCCAGTACGGACAGATTTATTTTTTCTCAATCGATTAATCGATCTCTGTTCGAAGTCATAGGTGATTGTGATGTCTCAATAATCCCTCCCACCCTTCCAATTCTACAAATAATCGGTTGTAAAGAGAGCTATTAGTTAACCACAAGTTCTGCCCTTGTCTTATTTCTATCATTTTAATTAATACTATCTTCAACAACAACAAAAGACGTTGAGAAACCGAGTAACTAGTAGTTGTAAAAAGTCTGTTAAGATACCACCATTATGAGACAATATGCTTCAAAAAATCAAAGCTGTAAGAATATGACAGTATAATTAATGCGAGATCTAGTAAACATAATTTCGACACACTTCCACAGTAAATTAGCCGATGTGATGATGCTTTCGCGTGAAAATTAGGGGTGTCGGCGTTCATCCACTTTTTTTTTATCACAGAGGCCACGACTTATCCATACTGATGTGCCAGCCAGTTTAGAATCCTGCCTTCGTCGTTTTAATGTCGTCATAAACGGGACCTTTTTCGTTGTGAGAGAGATCGCCATAAAATCACTTCGCAATTCGCTTTTTAATTATAACATTACATCCATTCCACCCCCTTGGCATATAATGCTGATAGTAGGTTCGGGGGTTTTTTTTTATTATTTGTAAGAGGGCTATTTAAATTCTAGAAAGAAAACGACGCTCTCGGCTAAGTATGAATATTTTTACTCCGCATTTTCAGACATTATCGTTTTGCTTTGCGGCGAATTATATTAAATGCGTGGTCTTACAAAAACATAATTGAAAAATACCCTTTTCGTAAATGCCACACTTAATAAATGTCCGACACTAAATCCTGCTGAAAGCGGATTCGCAAAGCTTTTTATTTTAAAAAATCCTGACCCGTTTATTATTGATAAGATTATTATAAAATACGATTCAGTCAAATGGCATGCTAACACTACGATTAAGAAAGTTATAAAAGAGGCGAGAAGGGCTTAGATAAACATTTCGATTGAATTGGCATTTACTTGGTAGAACTCTATTGTAATAAGCTGAATAAAATATGTCAAAAACAAATTTCCAGTGTTAGGTTAAATCAGTGTTTCTTAACCGTATTGAAAGAATCGCCCCCTTTTGCAGAAATAAATTATCCAAAATTATCTAACGCCCCCCCCCCCCCCTTCACCTTTCACAATTCCCTTTACTTTTTCCCCAAAATATCTCCGAAACTCGTTTTTTTTTAGCTCACGAATTTGAAATCCTCAATCGCCCCTTCGCAATCATACAGCGCTATCCTATCCCCTAAATTCTGAAAAATTAAACCCCCCTCCATGACTTCTAAACACCTCCCAGGGGGGGCGGTACCGCCCCCGTTAAGAACCACTGGATTAAATCGAAAATGTGACGATACTGTTATGGTTTTTAATGTGAGAAAGTGATTCACATAAAAGCTTCATCTGTATCCAACAGTTTAAACATTCATGAAAAAGATTAATAATGGCAGGAAAAAAGTTCATCTACTTATTGCATTTAATAAAACCAATTTGCATCATCTATCATTTTTTTTTTACAAATTACTCGGCCAACCCACTGCCACGGGAAATAAACATTGACAAACTCAATCAATACAAAACCATCGAAATTAAATCTTACTGCCCACTTGTTGAAGTAATAACTGCTATCGAAACCCGGCTCCGGTTTCATTGATGATGAAGCGGTTAGCTTAAAGCTATAGAAAAGTTTAAAAGCGATAATAATTATTATTAACATTAAATTAACCTAGAACTGGTGCACCCACCAGTAAAAATCGTGCGGATACGCTATCAGTCACGTGTCGGAAAGATCGCCTACGTGGATATTACATGGCCGCCGATTAAGTCGACTGAGTATATCAAAATCAAGATATGCATCGATAAACAATATTTATATGCATTATTCTTTACTATCAATATATTTAAGTATCCATAGACATTATGTATTCAATGTAATGAAGTACTATAAAATCCGAATTATACTGCACTGGTCTGGACTGGTTTCACTCTGACAATGATCATTTTCATCAGGTTTCTAACTAAAACCGGCACTGATAAAACTTTGAAATTGCATACAAAGTAAAATCATAAAATGAAGCTCACTATTTTTTATTATTAAGAGAGAACATATCAATGTTTTGTAGTTCTACATTTTTTTATATCGTTGATAGCTATTTCAGCTTTACGCCATACCCTGCCCTCATCGGGCGTAAATGTAAAATCGAAATATTTATTAAATATATATGTATATTTTTAATTTTGAACTAAAATACATGGTCACGAAACCGGTCCTGATCAAATAAATTTATGTGGAAAAAGTACTAAAAATCTTTTATTATTTTTATAAATTTTATAATTACCTTTGTTTTGAAACAGTGAAGTATGTTCAGACTATTTTGGATAACTTCACTCTTTATTGATGAATTGATTTACTATAATTGACTGAATTAGTACATAACAGCGCTGTAAACTGTTCGAAATATTAATTGACATAGTGATTATTTTTCCTCCATACTTTTTTTTGTGTATTGTGAATGACAACCAAGACATAACGGCGAAGTTTCCTGTTCCGTTGAAGGTTGCTATACTCGATTTTCACTGTACTTGCATAATAAGCAGGCATGAAATGCAGTCGCACAATTAGCCAAGGCGTATTATTTGGCCAGTAATGCTTGTAATTATCCGAATGTGACAAGACGAGGAGATTGGGGAGCATGAACGCAGCGGCAGCATGGAAACCGCCAATTTGCGATCACGCCGAAATTGCTTTTTAAATGCGTGAAACTTCCCGCATCTTAATAATGTTTATCATTTGTCGATTCCGCGGAGACGAGTGGAAATCTTCAGCCGAGAAAGTGTGATAATGCGTCAGGCTAATTATGTATAGGGTAAACTGTGGGCGTGTAATTCAACAATGGGTTTCTTTATAATGTGAAGGTTTATTTTTCGAGGACGGCGTGCTTCCGGTTGTAGTAAAAGCCATGCATAATGTAAGTACATATCAAATGTATCGTTCATACAAGTGACGCAAAAATCTCTTGCTGTCATAGCTTTTTCTTATACTTGTATATTTATGTTCACAGGTTGATAATCAATTGCGTGAATACGTATGGACGAAAACACCGCGTACATCCGTAAACTTGTATAAAAATTCATAAAACATTATCATTATTAAAATGATTTTTTTACCCCTGATTGCGTAACAGAGTTGGACAAAAGTCATAAAGCGTTATCTCGGCTACGGTAACCAACAATAGTTATATAAGTATATCTCTTAATATCATCACATTTGTGCGTCTTTTTGGGAATGTAAATTGAATAATGAATTACTATAATATTGTCCGATTGTATTCTTTATTTGACATCTATATCAATAACTGTCGGCCGTTTTTCTTAACACAAAAGTTTTTCTAGATCTAATTAAACGAGCATTTACGTTTAGAAATATTGTGTTTTATAAGTAAAAATCGTGAAGTCTTCGTACCTTCCACATCCTACAATCAAATTTGAAATTAAATGTATGCAACGTCTATCAATTGAATACAATCTATAAATTACAGATATTCAAAATTCACAACCAGTAGAACCCATAATTAAGAGACATGCGTGCAAAACGATTGCGTACCATATACAAAGAGAAAACACGACAGTCAAACTTACAGCTGCAAATATATTTACATATCATACGTATTGATACAGGAATAAAAATTTACCGCCATTATCTCTTAGCAAAATATAATTACCTATTCGACAAAAACATCGTGTTGATGTTAGAATACAGCTAGCTATACCATGCATTGTTCTTCAACCGCGATGGTCTATTGTCAATTGTTAATTTAAGTAATTATATTTAATTGTTACTTATCGATCATTAGTGGTAAGATAGACCCAGTTTCCTTTATCCGAGACCGCAAATGAACTTTCTAAAATATCAATGCTGGCTTTGCGTAGGAAGAAAGTAATTTATTTTATTCCCAAACGAAGGGCACACTGAACGTACGTGATATATTCACATGCAATACTAGGAATGTATCAATGATTAATTCGGATAAGTAATATAATCGAGTTTCTGAGAATTCTTTTTACGCTGTTGCATTTTAAACTCTTCACGGTGTATTAATTATTGTCACTTATCCACGATTCCCAAAACAAAATTGTGCAAATATTCTTTACGAAATGATCAACGTTGTTGTCAATTTAGTTTTATATCAGTCGGTACTACATGTAGTTTCTAAATTGAAACATTGTATGAAAATCAATTAAAGTTTTCGTTGTATTCGGCGATAAATTTGTAGAAGTTCATATTTAATTTCAAATTGATGAATTTATCATACCATTGCTGGGTTATAAATTGTGACAAGTGTTTCGCTTGCTTAAGGATCACCATCAGACATAATATCGTAAGGTTTACGATTAGGTATCGACTGTAGTCAAGTAACAGGATGTAACCCACACAGAATAAATTTTACAGGAGGGACAAAATATGTTTTTTTAGTAAAAACACAATATTCCTTTGTACTTCATTCCACTTTATTTAATATGTCAGGACCGGTTTCGCTCATTACGAGCATCGTCAACTGATGCTCTGAGATGACGAAGGGACCTCGACAACACTTTGTCGAGGTCCCTTTTCCTGATCGCATATTTCACATGCTATTCATTTTTCAAACTAATGGCTTTTTTTAATGTTTAAAATTAGCAGCATATTTACATCCTAAATATTAAAAAATAGAACGTGTAATCATTTGTAAACATTTGTGTTTATATCAAAAAAGGCTATTTTGAAAAATCTGAGGGTTACTTCATTTTGCCTTTTTACAATCGATATGTTAAAATATGTTTTAATCCATATAAAATTCTGTATTTTTTCACGCTTTAAATATTTACTGCAACTACCCGGTGCAATAGCCTAGTGGTAATTTATTTTGGGATCCTATCCTTATTTTTATTCTATATGAAAAGAGATGCTCTCTTGTAGGAGTACAAACCGTCCATCAGTATTGGAATGAGCGTATTAAAGGATATGCAATGTCACTCAATTCCAAATGAATTATAAATTTACTTTAAAATTCCTTTAGTCATGTTGGTTAAATTCGTACTATGCAGTTTTTATTAAGTTATATTTGGATAATTTTACTATATTCCAAATGTAAAAATTACAGTTCTCAAGTATGTGGGTGTTAAAAGAATTTTATTTTAGTATTTTACCGAGAAATTGTTTCTAATGGACGTAAGTACAAAATTTTTGTTGTTTTATTCCTTCACCTTAATTCAAATAAGGCACGCACTGACAAAACACGATCGTATTGAGAACAACGACAAATAAATGCAAATTAGCACAAACAATTCGACATTGCCGGTCGGCAGATTGGCATTCACAACATCCTCGCTCTGCGCCCTGCAGTTCCACCAATTCAACGAAATCATCAGATTTTTTCCTGTCTTTTGAACCTCGACTTTCGAATTATACTACTCGAAATTCAAGATTTCAAATATTTACATGGTTCTTGCGTTAGACGTATTCATTGTTAACACTTCCACTACTGGCTAAAAAAAATCTTCCGATATGTTGCTGGCCCTTTAGGAACCAAGTGAAAAACATTTTTTTTTTCAATACACGTCCTTGGTTTTTATCGTCCGTCAAAGGCCGGTAAGTGTTGACACATGTTTTTTACTCATGGGTCTTTATCGGAAGTATTTTTAGCAACGTAGGGGAAGTGCTAATTTTTTTTTCTTTCAAAAAATACAATTCTCATTTGCACTAATTCAACTTTTATTTAATACGATTAGGACCGGTTTCGCTCATGATAGGCATTATCAAGTGATGAAAGAATACAATGTTACGGTAGCCGGTAAATTGCTCGAATGGAAATTGCTCGAATTACAAATTATTCGAATTGCTTGGTTATTTAAAAGATTTTTCACGACTTTTTCTACGAATTTCATTTTTATCTTGTGCGACACTTGTTTAGAGAGTGAAATATATAAATAATTTTCGTAAGTATTTATTTTAACCGTGTTCGCTCCAAATGCGGAACATATAATCTTTTAATGGAGTTTATCTCAAAAGAAGTGTTGCTACGAGAACTGCTTATTAATTAGTTACTCAAACTGTTTCTATATATTTCCAGAACACATAGAAGACTAGGGCTAAGACAGAACAAACGGAAACAAATTGATTATCTTGTTATTCGAGCAATTTTCATTCGAGCAATTTACCGGGAACCCAATGTTCAAGTGTTATTTATACAAAACATTAAATTAATAAGGTGTAACAAACAATTGGTATTGAAAGTAATTTTCAAATATATGTAGGTAAGTCAATGCCAATTGTTTTTTTACACCTTTTTATTTCAATTTGTTTTGTGTAAATAACACTGCTAAATTTTATTTGTTATCAGTTGATGGTGCTCGCCACGAGCGAAATCTGTCCTGATCTTGGTGAATAAAAATGAAAATAAGTACAAAGGATTTTTGTGTTTTTCTTAATATAATGCGTGTCCACCAAGCATTAACAGTGAACAACAGTTAACGTGTTCTCGTTGGTGTTTTAAAAGTGTTTTAACTCGTCCGATTCGGGTATTAAAACCCTTTACCTTCGAGTGCGACGAAAACCCTTGGTAAGCTAAAATTCATTATTATAAAATCAAAATACCAACCTAACATAATTTGTTGGATGTAATAAATGTTTGTATGATTACCTAAAAGCTAAAAAAACGTGCATTATTTAAGATATGAAGCGTGTATCTAATTATTGCAAATATGTATCTCGTATTGAAGTGACACCGAAATGTCAATATGAAATCAGTGCTAACATTGTCGGTTTTGTTTCGTAAAACAAAGTGCAATGATTGTTCCGAATATGTGACACGTGGGTTCACAACGCCAATGACACTGCCCACACGTGGCCAACCTTTTTCTCGTCGCCATTATTATCATTTTGAATAAATACTTCACAATTTTATGATTATTGTTATTGTCGATATGCTCTTGCAAATGGGACAGATATCTTTCAAATCCTGAATATATGACGCTGCTGCAGCTGTTATATGATTGTGACATTGCATTGTAGAAACATCTTAACGATTGCTCTAGCAATCTTGATACATTACACCTCAAGTATTTTCCATTTAACTGCAGCCCTAAAGCTACCCAACGTTGTAACCGCCACCGCCAAGTCAATTGATCGTGGTGTGATGTAACATAAAGTGGCAATCTTATCCCGCAGAACGTACTATTTTACTACGTAATCACGTTGTAACTAAATTGAAATTGTAACTATCAATTATTGTTGGAAAGGCGTTGTGTTAAAAAAAACATACACTCTTTTGTAAGTACATACTCATTCCGCCATAATTTATTTGGACCAGGACCGGTTTCGTTCATCACGAGTATATTCCACTGATGAATTAATGTGTATTGATACAGTGCTACTTATACAAAACCATTGAAGAATATCAATATTAATAGGGTAAAATATCAAGGTATTTCAGTTCTACAGTTTTTTTTTAAAGTTAAAGGTTGATAGCTTTTAAAAAAAACTAGAACTGAAATACCTTGATATTTTACCCTATTAAAATGGAGTTCTACCAAGTAAATGCCAAATCAATAAATAAATATCAATATTATTTATCAGTTAAAAATGATCGTGATAGGTAAAACCGGTCCTTATCCTGTTATTAAATTGCGGAGTCAGTTCAAAAAGGTGTTTTTTAACGTATTAATCCAACATTTGTGTAAATATCAGGACCGGCTTAAAGCTTATCATAAGCATTAACCATATAATGTGACTCTTGGGTTAAACGTTGGACAGGTTCGAGGTCAGTCGTTTACCGTCCAGGGTGCTTTTAAACGTTTGCTATAAATAATTAGAATTTCCTCGTGACTTTATTGATGCGCCGATGTTATGCATTTTAAACTTACTTTGTTTCGAATCAACACATCAAACAATCATTCGTACACATTGTTTATTGCAATCAAATAATCGAACAGGTGTCTACAAAAAAATCGTTTAATTATAATTGAGCATTTATTATGATATTATGCAATACTCTAACGATGAAATTGCTACGGTTCTGTCGTATAAATCTTTCACGACTGAATAAATTTGATACACATTTCTGATTTGAGGTTACATCACTCTGAAAGGTGCCTTGTTTACATAGTCGCTAGTTTTTCTCGCACGACAACGCCGAGTGGACCCCGTGTGGGTGGTGTTTATCGTCACGGTAAACACAAATTAAAATATCGCATTAATTCCAGTTTCGTACCTCAATAATATTATTAAAGCTCACGAACGAACCCGCTGATGTCATCGCAGGTGGTTTTTAAATTAGTGCACCATTGCAAATGTTGGAGCCGTTGGAGGTACGGCGATTTTATGAAGTGCAATATGCACATTTTAGTACATTTATATTTTTATCGCTTACAAACATGTATTAGGTTAGTTGTGCAACACTTTTATTTTCATTTAATATCATAATCAACTTGATTCACTCGGTCGCATCTTTTTATTATTTAAAAAAAAACTGTCAATATACAAGGATTAAAGGTACGCATTATCTATTGTATAATCTCTTTTTTATAGGCGTCTATGAACACTTACAATACAATGTGTGTTGCTTTACCCACATCGGAAAACAATTACGTTACCTGTATAAACAGATGAATCGATGACCTTCAATCTCTCGCGTAAAGATTTGTACCTGAATGAATACTGTCGTTTGAACTATACAACGTTTATATATAAATGTGTTATCAATTTTAATGCATTATTTGCTAGCTCGCCTTGAAGAGTTTGTATTGTTTCACGTGTTTGTATTTTTTGAATGAATTCACCAGCAGCATCAGGATTTACAAATTAATTCTAGGAATTAGTACAAATAAGTGTTTTATTTTTTAAAACTAATTACGTCAGCTAGGATAACGGACACCTCAATAACTTAAAATGTATTTCTCTATCAAAGCGAGAATTTAAAAGCCAACTTTTAACTTCGCATTGTTTGATCGTGTTAATGTTTATGGTCGTTATTTTAAACATTCAATTGCTATTCATTTTGAATCTGTCAAAGTTGAGATTCGCTTTCTCAACGTACGAATATTAGCAAGCAGTCATTTAAATCATAGACAGATTTACTATAACAATTTTCAAATAGTGTGTAGCCTACTTGCTTTTCAACCTACTTACGCTTATCAACGTGCTAGTGAGGAATGTCGATCAATTTATATCTATTTCCATCGCCATACATGGCAGTCTGTTTTATTTTCACAGAGTTTCCTTTCGCATACTTATAAATAATAATAAATATATCACGGATTTGCGATTAGAAAACTGTAAGTAATTAATATACAATATCCACCAATTGACCTTGCCGGGTGATTTTCATTAACTGTTGATTGGACCCTGTGCACGTGTCCACATTGCCTCTAAATTTCTTCGCCGAGTACATCGTATGGATTGTCACCAGTGGCCTTCCAAGAAGGTGGGATCCATCCGTTTAGTTTAAGAAACAGGAAAAATTCAAGCTTTCTTGAGATATCTGCAGCTAGGGTTGCCACCTTTTTCTGGGACAATTCCTGGACAAATAGCTCAAAACTCGTTTTTTAGCTCCTCAATTTGCTCAAAATTTCCGGGAAAATTTAGCATTCATCCGGATCCATCCGGGACAGGTGGCAACCCTATCTGCAGCACATGTCCAAGATTGACCCAACACCGCTTCTTCACTTAATACGTGATAAAAGATCTCTTTAAAGAGTTGAAGAGCTAATAATTTGTCAGTATTTAAATGAACTTACTATAACACCAAGCATCATAATCAGAACCTGCTCGAGGATTTATGCGCCTGGGTGCAAAGTGCCTTCGGCGCCTCGAAAAACTATATTTAAATGAGAGGACAGTGCTGAAATCTTAGAAGTGCGCAAACTCTTTGTCTCGCCACGAGCTGGTGTTCCTGATCATGATAATCGTCATAACTCTTCACGATATAATTCCAGTAATTTGCAGAGGTCTTCGTTTTAATTTCCACTTGAAAATTATTATAACTAAGATTTTTCTTGACTTGCTATGTTAACATCGTGTGCACTGTAATATGTAGAGATTTTTTTTGAATGAGAGATGTTTCGTATGTTACGCTGCCCTCTGGATTATATTCCATTCACTTTTTATAGTACATCATAATAGATCATTTTCCCGTAACGAAATAGTTAGGCAGTACGTTTCTACCGCATACCGACATTTAAATCTGGATGATCAATTAATTTCGAACCAAATCCTTAGCGTCTATTATATATGCTATAACTTACACACTAAGCGATTAATCGCCCCCTTCCAAAACACACGAATTGCGCATGACATGGCAGGAACACAATATTTACGGCCAGGTACATACCGATACGTTCATGTTGGCATAGCTTAAGTAAAAGCTATCGTAACCGCAGTTAATTACGGTTAACTAAATGGCCACAGATGACGGCCGGCGCCACCTCCGCAATATGTCAGATCCTGACAGACGCCATTTTGCCAATATCACACCGTGAATTACGACCTCTATCGGCTGTTGATAGGGACTCCATGCATTTGGAGATCGGGAGCCAATTTTGGAACGTTTTACTATTGTATGGATTCAGTAATCAGTTGTCAAGAAGAAAAACAGTTTTTCGATAATCACAATTTAAAAGAGTCGGATTAAATGATTTTCCATTGCGTTATATATTATGCGACATGGTAAATGAAACGTAGTTTATTGTTTTCGCGTCGAATTAAAGTGTAGCGTAATCAAATGAATCGCAGTTCAATTCGAATCGTATTCTCCGCGAGTCGCTTTCTAAATGCTATTGAAAAAGTAATACTAGGGTGGGAAAGCATGTAATTTGGTACAACTACATTTATACACGAATTACTTTACTAATCACTGCAACAAATAGGCTATTTTTGTATGCATCATACCGTCTCTCTCTGGCAGAGGTTGGTAACTAACCAAATTGACAAAGTGAGTTAAGTATACAAGGAGATTCTTTGTCTTGAAGTACTCAATTGGTGCATTTATTTTACTATTGATTGAATTGACATTTAACTGGTAGAACTTCATTTTAATACGGTGAAAAATATCAAAGTATTTAGTTCTTCATTTTTTTTCTTATCAGTTTATATATAATTCGGCTTATGCCGGCACGATAGTTCTGACGATAGCAAGTCGAAATAGCTATAAACTATTTTTTTTAAATGTAGGACTAAATACTTTGATATTTTTTACCGTTAATTATACCAGTTTGCCAAAAAAACATTTATTTTAAAGATAATTATTATTAATGCTGTCTTAAAGGCAGGCTAATCTCCCTGTTTATTGATTATAAACCTTTATTTGTTTCAATTCGACATTAATGCATCTATATTTTGATATTATAATCACCTATGTAACTTTAAGATTTCGACTGAAGGTGCTTGGTGGAATTTCAATATTAAATTTGAATCTTTCAAATTATGTACACTCCCACAGATTGTGTCACTAACGACCCGGGTTTCGCCTGAAGATGCCGAAAGGCGAAACCCGGGTCGTTAGTGACAAAATCTGTGGGAGTGTACATAATTTGAACAATTCAAAAAAATCACCTATGGAACATTGAATATCGTAACTAGAGACTTTATCCTAAAAGCTGAAAAATGTCATTTGATATTTTCTCATAAATATCAATCTGTTACTTACCAACTTCTGCCAGAGCAGTGACGTTACTCAAATATTGATATTAATTTTATTATTCCAAGTCAGCCGGTCCTGGTAACAAGTGTAGTTTTTTTAAAAAAATATCCTGCACTCGTCAGTTTTTCTATTTCCAAAAATTATGAAGTATTTGACAGTCGTCGCACTAATTTAATTACCTAACCTGCCTTTCTGTTGTGTGGTCCATATACTGGTCGATGCATAGTCTGGCATGACGCAAGTCTCGTGTGCGGCGGGCCTGTTTAGTTTAGTCTGTACTAAACCTAATGACTTTCCCGTCCCGTCTGCTGAACCTAATCGATCGATTAGTCGCGAATTTAACGCCCTATTTATTTAAATTAGCCTGCGTGATAAAATTTAATTTCGAGGCCTGATTATGTTTACGTCATATTTTACTGCCGTATCAAGTTACATGAGACTTCACAATTTACGTGCAGTAATAATAATTGTCGGCATGGCTGTGTACGCCGGGTTATTAAAACCAGTCATTATTAATGCAGGTAAACTTTTCTTCATTTTCTACACTTTCGCTCGACTCGTTATTTCCGGTATAAAAAATTCACTTGTATAAATAAGAAGGTAAATCAGAAGATCGAAACGTCGACACCTCCTAATGTGCATTGCATTAACTAATTTATAGAAATTTAACAGAAGAGCGAAATGACAGATTAAAATAAATATGTACCATGAAATTGTTAGAAATTAATTATTACCTTGTTCGCTGTCCTGCAATACAGCTTTGACGCTTATGATTAAGGGAGGTTTATGGCAAGTTTATGTTTAAGGTTTATTTGTTTGCAGATATAATCAGTGTAAATTTGTCCACTTTCAATTTATAGCATTTTTGTTTACGAGAACTGCTTGTTATTCAGTTGTGTAATCTCTTTTATTGAACAAGTAGTGATTGAAAGGATAAATCTAGAACAGTGGTTGGGTTATCGCTCTCGTTAATTGGTAGGGTATTTTTAGAAATCTCAAACATCAATGCTTTCGAATATTAATCGATTGAAAAAATGCTGTTCGGACTGAGATTTTGACTCGATGTATATATATTAATGATTAATTTGTAGGTTTTTTTCAAATAATAACTCCTTTACCATTTTAGTAATATGTTTAAGGTATTGAATAATAATCATAGCTAGTAGGTTATTTCGGGTGGCCATTGCAAAAGCAATCGTCAACTAATTTATCGGAGCAACAATGACTACCACCGTATTCACTGCGCCTCAAATTGCTGCACATATTTCAATTTAATGCAATCTTCCCAATGCTGAAGTAATCCGTTGCCATCGTAATAATACTACCAAGTGGAATAATAATAGTAGTAAGTAAGTGGACGTAGATTCTGGGTCCACCGATATTATGAACTTCAAGCTCAATAAAGCGAACAGATGGTTTCGACTTTCGACATAATATGCACCGTCTGGCGACCGGCGATAGCATCTGGCCATACAAAAGAGGAAATTTCACGACATTTAACTATTGTGAATATACCACTGTTATTAATTATTTATTTAAATCCTGGGAACTATGCTCATATACAGTATTGTCAACCTTAATTATTTTACTGCTATTCCTTCCCTTGTCATGTTTTTGGGAGAACACTATTTTCCGTGGATCACCTCACCTATTCGTTAAAATTAAAAGGTTTGGATAATGTTTGAATTGATTTTTTTAGAATTGTCTCGGTGTTTATCGTTATAGGATTTTTGGCTCAATTATTCTGTTGCATATTTTCGATGAATTCGGTGGTAAATTTGTGGAAGTTCATTTTGAATGAAACATACATGCACCCCACCTTTGAATTTATTTGCTTTGGGGTCTACTCAACCTCATGTAAGTTACTCATTAGCAATTATTGCTATCATCGGTCCTTTCTTGCGTTCAGTAAAAAGAAAAATCCCACCTCTATTTTGAAATTTGTAAGAAATCAGAATACAAATTTAGTTTAGTATTAAATAACCTTTACGATAATTTGTCCGATACTTCAAACATGTGAAACGCGTGTCTCAATTTGCTACACACATGTAGAATGACTAAGTTTTTAGTTTTATCAGTCTGTTGCACTTTGTGTAATGTTAAATCAATATTTTTTGACGTGCTTATGTTTTGTAAATTAAAAAGTATGCTGATTTAAAAAAAAATGATTTCAACTTTTTATAAACTGTGGATTAAATATTGATACATGAGCGACGAAAAATAACACAGGCATTTATTTCAATACCTTTAACCTTTTGAGGAGTATGGACGTACTTTTAACTCAATATAGTAGTGTCTGTCTGTGGGGGTAATATACTTTAAGTATGAATTACATATATTCAATGGAAAAAGTTACACAATTATCATGTTAAAAAAAGGCAGTAAAGTAAATGTCAGTATAGATCCACTCCATTGAAGGTTAATATATAGGTTTTCACTGCAAGTGAATTTTACACCTCAATTTGATTCTAATGTAGGGTGGTCAAATAAATAGTTATTAATGTAAAATGTTCAGAATTATAAACTCTCATTTCACCTTCCTGCGTTGTGATGCGGACCTCTCCGCGCCTTCCGAGAATTCCGCTCGGCTGTACCTGGCGGATCTCGATATCGAGAAGAGGTCACTGTCTGGCTGTGGGCTACTTGCTCATTTCTCACTATCTTTGTTGCTTGTTTGTTCTTTTCGGCCACAACTGTTTATTCTTTGCACTTTATAAAGCCCAACAACAAACAAACAAGTGCTAGTCTCTTCTTTAATGTAGTGTTATTTGATTCCGACTTGTGTACGATTATCATACAGACTTCTTAATCTTTAATCCGGCTTACTCGAATTTTGGAGAATTCAACAATTACAAAATATACTTTTATAAGTTTTATTTATCAATAAAAAATATCGGAGTACATTTTTGATACTGTTAAATTTGGCTTGATGTCAAAAGTTTGACTTTTTTTCTGTATCGTAAAAAAATATGCCCCTGTAGACTTGCCGGTTTGCTGATTAAATATGCAATTGTGGGATATCGGCCCAGTTATATTAATTAACAAAAACTTGTCGCTTTTCCCCAAATTCTATGTTGAATCGGATTTAATCAGTGCTTTAATTTAAGTCAAATTTAGTTTTACAATTGAATGTTTATATATGTATTAACCCACTACAATGGTTATATAATAATAATTTAACATTTCGACTGAAGGTACTTGGTGGAATTTCAATATTAAATTTTAATCGTTCAAATTATGCACGTTTATGATTTGAATGGTGGATAATTTTAAGAATTATATTTATTGTGTGAATGTACATAGTTTGAACGATTCAAATTTAAAAATGGTTATATAAGTAATATATGCCAAAGGATTACTCTTGTAAATACACACAATATTATGAAGCGCCTGTTGAAAGGAACGTATTATTTAGCAATGCAGATCTAAATCAGTTAGCCTCGATAACATTATATAAGTCTGGGCTCACGTTGTAAATAAAAAATAAATAAATAAGATTTCGACTGATGGCGATTGTTGGAATTTCAATATTAAATTTGAACTGCTCAAATTTTGTAAACTTCCACACGTGTGGTCACTTACTCAGGTTTCGCCTTTCGGCATCTTCAAGCATTCAAGTGCACGGCTGAACTTGATCTGACATTCATTCAGTTATTTTCAAATCAAATTATAAACAGATCAGCAAAAATATCAGAGATGCATTATCAAGTGAGCTTCTTACCGGTTTAAGTAGTTGTCATTGATTTGTTCATGAAGTAGGTTTATCAGCAATTATTTATCGATTAGCCGTCACCGATTGGGCCCGCAGAAACTTCAATTTGATATCGTTATAATGTATGTGGGTTCATCCTCGTGATTCGGTTCTCGGACGCAGCGTGGTGTCGCAGCGGAAAGCGACAATGAGCTCTCACAAAAAAGCGAGTTCGGTTTCTTTCTCCGAACCGGCGTGACCTTGATACCTGTGCGTAAACTGTCTTGCTACTATTACTGGCGTTCGGTGCCGGCTTTTTTCGTATCACTGCACTGTCGACTCGACCAGCGAAAGTAACTAACTACATATTCTTTGCAATCGACTGTGTGTGTAATAATCAAGTACAATCAATCGATATTGATTGGATATTGTCATTTTGGAGTGTGTACTTAAAAGTATATTATAATAAATAAATGTACAGTGAGCGAAAATATTTTTTATTGTAGTATAGTGAAATCCAATAATAATTATTTAATGTTTTTGTTTAAGTTAAAGTACTGCGACGAGTATAACATGTTTTTCTTTTTATAAAAAAGATCACTTAAATTGTGTCAATTAATAAATTGCACTATTCCACCCGCCACTGCTGTCGCATCTTTTTTACACGACAATATCAGTGGCGTAGAAAACGTAAAGAGTATTTACATTTTCCACCTTAATTGGCATTGTCTCTGAAACAACTATCCAATATTTGTCCGTAAGCAGAAAATTAATTATTATAGATAAACAGAAAGATTTTGTGAGTTTATATCTACTCGCTCTCCGTATGACGCCGCATATTTTAAAAGTGGTTTGTTAACTTTAAAGAAAACAAAAAGAAGAAGTGAAATTATGAAGAAAATGTTGAAGTGTATGTTTTATAAAATGTTGAGTTACAGTGAAAGTTCGAGCAAAACTTGTCCTAGCCTTAATTTTTTCACTGAGAAATTGAGGAAATAATACACTTCACAGGTATTCTAATTTCAGTTTTCGACGTGTCCTTGTTGAAAATTATAAGTATGATTTAGGATCTATGCTTTCCACATCTATTCAAATGAATCAGGACCGGTTTCGTGATTAGCAGAACCGGCCCTAATCACATTAATTAATTAATGTGAAATTAGGAAAAAAGAGTTTTTTATATTTTTTAACATACGACTTTTCCACCAAGCATTCACAGTGACCACCTTGTAAGTGACCTATGCGTTGGTTAAATTACATTGTTTTCTACAAAGTTCGACTTGATCCTATTTCAGCCGTAACAGACTTAATGGTTTGTCTTTTTATAATAATAGAGACATTACCCTACCTTTTTTTTTAAACTATAGACCCATTTACTTCGGTTTTGCTGACCATATGGTTAGTTGTATTCTTGCAATAGACAATCCATGTCTGCTCTCTTTGCATTTCGTACCTGTCCGACCAAAGAGCTACCGGTTAATAGAAATGGGTTGAAATGCCTTGTATAATAGACACGAATAAAAAAGTCGAATGCTAAAGAGATTCGTATCGCATGATCTGTATCTTAAGATCAGCGATTGCTTCTTTGTGTATATATATATTTTTTTGTATATCGTGCACCGGTGGCTTTATTAATAAGTTATTGTATTTAGAAAGCTGGAACGGTTTTTGTTTCGTTGTACTATTTGTGTTCTAGGTACATGCCATCCATATACATATTTGATATTTTATTTTACTAATTTATTGAAAATTATATTTTGTATATCAGGAATGGCCAGTGCGTCGATCGCAAAGGTATTTATGGTCGATTGCGGAATTATATTGCACTATTTCATATTCAAATAAAATCCACTTGTTCCCTTTGTATTTAACTCTGATCACTTTGGCTCTACATATACGTGCGAGTCGGCTTTTGTCGTATATTTGATTTTTTTATCGTCGGTAATAAATAATATGGGATTAAAATTAAATATTTATTTATGTTTTCTTCACATCATTATCTGGTGACGGAATTGATCGATAAAATCAATACACACATTGATAATCTAAAATGATTAAAAGACTTTCACCATTCCAGCGTCGATCTCTTTTGTATTATTAAAATGGTTTTTCAAAATATTTAAATGACAACAAGGGGCTGGTTCAGTGGAGGGGAACCTGCTACCTGCGGCCCTTTGACTTGATCAAAATATTAACTTTGATCAAAAAATTATACGCAAGCGTTTGGAAAAAGTGCGTCATCAGCCCATTATATTGTCGACAGTTTAAAAAAGGGGGGGTCAATGTTTTCTTTAGTGTGGCATTTACAAATGAAAAGTTTCCCCACCCCTGGGATTGTTAGTCCACTCTCATTTATCCAAATTTCAGTCAATGTCAAACCACCGTACCCCTAGTATTCGTCGCCAGTATTAGTTGATTATTTTTGATATTCAAAGAAAAACATCACTTCCAGGAATTAGAAACATTATCGTGGCTTTTAGTGTTTGTTTGATTACCTATGCTTGATTGATTGCATCATTATTTATACATTGTTAATGGAATTGCATTGTTTGTTTTAAATATTGACTCGACTATTATTAGTTGACTGAATGGTTCATACGAATTAGTCGAAGAATTAAAAGATCCATCAACCGAACAACTGATCATACTTATGCTGGGTTCATAGATTTGTCGTGTCGATACATTTTTTTAAGTTAATATGACTGATAAACAAGGATTATAAATACTTCTGGGCGACTGTCAACAAGCCCTCTACATTTAGTTGTGCATACCTTTTGGCTCAGTAGATTCCTGTTCTACCAAATGTCAAACTATCGGCTATATGTCCGAGGTACACAAGTTTAACTTAAGCAGAGCTTCCCAACCGTTTTTCACACGAAACCTATGGTAAATCAACGCCACTTAAAATTTTAAAACGCCGCGTTCTATGGAGGTGATTATATTCCTTTTAGGAATCGCAGTTTTATCTTATCTGTAAAAAGTCGTCAGCGTTGTCGTTAATCTTAAAGTTGTTCCACAGCCACCGCTTGACAATTGCTGCAGCTACTAGAGCAAATCAACCACGTAGAGTAACCACCATTATTATCAGCGTTATTTATTCGCCCACATGACGAGACTAGTAAAGAGAGACAGACTCATGTATGGCCGTGCCCTTCTACCGGCCCTCGGAAGAAAGCCTGCAGGTTTTTGTGATGCTGCGAAGAGGTCAGGAGTAAAGGGTCTGGAGATGGGGAGGGGGGAGTGGCGCCTGACAGACGCCATGCGCAAGCGCATTCGCGGTTTCCGATCAAATAATCCGGTCTTCTTTGTTGAATACGGAGCCGCATCGCTCGCCGAAACCTATCGGAAGATAAATTTTCTTTGGTTGCAATCATATTATAATATTCATTAACAATCTTTTTTTTACACAACATCGTCAATCTATGTGCATGTACGATTGCTTAAATCTATAAACATTGATTTCGTTCTATCATACAAACGTAGTACAATAGTATGGCTTCTATAGTATAAGCTATACTATAAGCCGGCTGTGTGGTCGTGTGGTCAACGTCGTTGGCTTCGGTTACGGAGGTCCCGGGTTCGAATCCCGGTACGGACAGTTTTATAAATTGATTTTTCAATCGATTTATGAATTTCTGTTCGAAGGCATGGATGTATGTGATGTCTTGAATTCCCCCCTTCCACCCATCCTATCTTATAAACGGGGCGTATCGAGAGCGATTAGTTAACCACTAGTCCTGTCCTAGCCCTATCCCTCTATTCCTACTCTCTTTAGTAAAAGAGAGGTTGAACAACTGAGTAACAAGCAGTTCTCGTAGAAACACATCTGTTGAGATAAGCTCCATTAGGAGTCCATATGCTCCACATTGGGAACGGACATGGTTTAAAAAAAAATGTATCAATTCAATTGTACTTGATAAAATAATATTACTTTATAAAGAATTAATCCACAAAAAATCGCGGATTAGTCTAGTCAATCCAGTGGCTTTTCGTCGTCCAAGACGGCGGGGCCCAGCATTATTTTGGTATGGTATTTTAAGAACGTAATTTGCGACAAAAATATGTGCTTAAAGTTTAACCCTTCAATATTTTTTTATTAAGAAAAAACTATTCGTATTAAAGCAAACCTAGGCATATTTTTTGATTAAAGCGACACGTTTAAAATTAAAAATGAATGGCGGGCCGCAAGTGAAGTATCATTTGAGTCTGTTACTTGCAAACCCGGCTCATTCCAAAATTGGTGAAACATAAACCATGAATGTAATTTAGTGAATACAAATGCTTTTTAATATTATGTTTAAAAAGCAGTCTCCAAACTGGCTTGATAAAATACAAAATACCATTCCAAAGTCATTTAATATTAAAAATACTTCTAAAATGTATATTGTTTTACAAAATGAAATCAACTATTTTGGAATGAGCCGGGCTTGCAAATAATAGCCTCATTTGCAGTGGCGGATTAATCACACGAGAGGCCAGAGGCGCAATAAATTTTGGAGGCCCTCTTTTTCGGATAACATAAAAACGTTAAAAAAATCATTTAAAATAATAAAAATCTGAACAAAAAGTATAGTTGCTATATAATATAAGCCATTTTTTAGGCCCCAATCGTAGGCCCCAAGCGCGCGCCTCATTCGCTTATAGGATAATCCGCCACTGCTCATTTGTGGATCATACATTATTTACTATTGTAGAAAAGGAAGCTTAACGTATTAACGTTTAATGTTTTGAACTTACAGTGGGTTGTCATCGTAAATAAACTTTCAAATACAGTATTGAAAAATAGTTGTAACCGATCGGTATCATGTACTGAAAA
This sequence comes from Himalopsyche anomala, assembly GCA_031772345.1. Classification (NCBI taxonomy): domain Eukaryota; kingdom Metazoa; phylum Arthropoda; class Insecta; order Trichoptera; family Rhyacophilidae; genus Himalopsyche; species Himalopsyche anomala. The sequence goes on from CM062840.1 coordinate 5,321,506, forward strand.
CAGTCATTATTTTAATTTAAGATATTAAAAGCATGTCTTCAAATTGAATTGAAACTCCTTTAGTAAATTATTAAAGTATTATCTATTACACGGTGAATACTAATGATAGGATGAAACAGCTTTTATGATTCTAAACCAGATTTTTTCAAATATACTACAGTCTTCCACTTCTAACTTCACACGTCATGTCCACCACGCAAATCAAGAATAATCCATTTTTTATCATAATATAGTTTTATAGAACTGGACCTCTTTAATAACCATTTGGTTGTATTATATTTGCTTACTCGTTATATAGCGACATTATAACATGCAATATTATCTATGCGCTTTTCACTCACTTGATGCGTATTTAATGATAATGCAGCCTGCACATAGTGAATTGACGCATAAAACCACATGCACTTTAATGCATTTAAATTTTGTTTAATCGGCAACGTTAATTTGACATTCGCAAACAACTAATAAACGACATAAAGTGCAGCTACCTAAGTGCATTTAAAAGGTGATTGCATTAACGTATTTTATTTGTTTTCATTAAAAGCGTTTTAGACACTTCTGTATCGGGGTACATATTTTAATAGTTATCGTCTACTTATAATCAGGTGCGGATTAAGCACTTCGTAGGGCCAAGGCGCATTATCATTTTAAAGCCCTGTTTTTTGGATAAGTCACACAATTAAAACTTAAAACGTAAAACTTTTCTAACGTAAAACATTATTTTATTTTTTAAATCCATACCCGCTTCCTTATAGAGGTATTTCCACAGATTTTTTCTACTAGAATTTCTTGCTATTCAGTTGCTCCACCTCTCTTTTTATAGAGTAGGAATAGAAAAAAAATAGGGATAAGACAGGACTAGTGGTCAGCTTAAAGCTCTCGCTACATTCCGTTATTTAAGGAATATAATGGCGAGAGAGACTTTCTTGACATCGCAAACATCATTGATGTAAAATTATATGGGTTATAAATTATATGAGTTACTTTTAAAGCCCCTTAGATTTGGAGGCCCCTGGCGCCGACCACTGACCTAGGCAAATGTCGTTAAATCTTGTAGAATTTCATTCTTATAAAAAATAACAGTAGGTAAGCAATATTCATTGTTTCATACTAATATTTCAACGGCGGTTAAATCTACAGTCATTTGACTGATTGTTTCATTCAAAATTTTTGTTGTCATTAGATTGTTCCAAACAAATATTATATAACCCATTATTACGAAAAAACATTGTTTGTTTACTCCTACACATTGTTTTAAATGAATATTTCCTATACAAAATATTTTTTTATCAATAATAAAGACTTGTTCGAAGTTGATGGCCGGTGATTTTTCATTCGGCATATCGAATATTGTTTTTGACGTTAATTATTATGACAATATTTTATTATAGTTTTGTCATTTTTTTATGCACCATATTATATTTTAGGTTTCAAAATCCCACGCGTTGAACTTTATATTTCGTTTTTGCCACGTACATATTTGTATATGAATCAAACGTTAGGGTCATGGTTGTACACATATTTAATACCTTAATGTAGTTTCATTTATCGTACGAATTAGTCAGTAACTTCTTATTTGCCCTCCACTCATCTACATCAAGTATCTTTATCGTCAGTAAAAACTACTTACTTTCCCACTTTTTAGGTGTTCACTGTCAGTACTTTTTAAACACTTATTTGTACAAATTCCCCATTTTTTATGTTATCAGGAACGGTATCGCTCATCAAAAATATTCATCAGTAATGAGACAAATTGGTCCTGATCGTATTAAATAACTGTGAAATTTGTATAAAATAGTGCTTTATTTTTTGAATATTTACTTATTGTCAATTCAGGTTCATCCGTGTCTGAAGATGCATTTAAACTAAATCCGAGACTTAAGTGACAAAACGTATAAAAATGTACAAAATTGGAACGATTGAAAACTTATTAAACATAAATATTTAAATTAAATTGATCCAAGAAGCAGACATTTCTTCGTTCGATAACTTTTCAATTTTAAACGTTGCGTGTCTTAACGTTCGTTAGACTTCTTTGTATTAACAATAATTATCGGTTTTTTTGTTTTGGTTTTCTTTCATATCAATTAAGTGTGTACCTACCTATGGGAAAAGGGTTTCGGTGGGCGAGATGCGATCGCCATTTCTCACTTAAGCCTTGGGCGACGTCCTTCCAAAAACTTTTTACGTGGGATGAAAGCGAAAAAATGCACTAACCCTCCATACAACTAAGTGTGCTTTGAGATAACATGTTCATTGTTATCTCTAAGCACTCTCAGTGTATATACGCTATAGTCCTGATTTCCAATATCATAACATTGTTATTTCTATCGTCGTTTGATTCAAACATACTTTTTTTAAAGTCCTGAATACGACCCAATTAGATAGTGCATTATACATACATTAAAGTCTTTAAGTCGTTTTGTTATTCAACATGAACGATGTTGAATGACTAAAAGAAAAAAATATTTATAAAATGAATCGACTGTTTGAATTCAAATCCACGTACGATAGCTATTGGTCATTTTTACAATGTATTCGAATAAAAATATATTCGATTACTTCCCTTCCATATCTCCACAAAAGTATGGCAGATGTATGGAAATAAAGAAATATAAACAATCTTCTCAGTTCTATATAAATACAACTCGAAATATCATTTTATGTAATTTAAGATTTCGACTGAAGGTGCTTGGTGGAATTTCAATATTAAATTTGAATCGTTCAAACTACGATTCAAATTTTATCATTTTATGGTTTTTCAAACGTTTCAACAAATTTGAATTGAATTGAGATAAACGACTAAATGATTTACTTTAAAATGTGACTAATAATCACAGTTGGAACTTTGGTCAGCCATTTCATAAAACTACCAATTTCTCGTACAGCATTTGCAAAACTAGTTATCTGAGGATGCCTCTGAAAGAGGCGAAACACGTGTCACAGTTTGTAACACAATACGTGGAATAATCTAAGTTATTTTATTTTATATTATTATACCAATTTCTAGTTGTAGAACTGTGGGACTAAGCCATTGATATGTTTTACGGCTCGTTAGATTATCATTCTATCCACAAAAAAATAATATTTACAACTAATGCACAATATATTGTTTTTGCTCCGTTGGAGAGCATCACCCGACTCAAATAAAAACGATTTCATATGTATTGATTTGTCTTTTTCGGTGACATTGTACCGATTAGTGTGTTATGCAATTGCACAAAATTTGTTAATTGTTATAATTAATTTGCAATTAATTTTCTCTCCGCGCTAGTAAAGGGTTAAAGCGATGCGCTATTTATGATTTTTATATGGGATAACAATTTTTATGCCACAAGATTTTGATTTATGTTGGTATACTGCATTTCGATCACATTAATTACGCATTTATCGGTGTATTTTTTTTTTAATGCGTGTTTGGAATTTTATCGCTGTTACGCTGGTGTCGTCATTTTATTTTGAGACCCATGTCTATCGCTCTTCGAGAAAGGGACGGCCAGCGAAAACCAGACACCGAGTATATGACGTATATCCAAGATTTAAAAAAACGAAAATTTCGAGATCTACTATTCCGACAGGTTGGCGATGAGTGAAACAGGAATTTAAATTTTTGAAATCCTTTCAGTTCACTGATAAAAAAATCATTTATCATGTCGCCTATTCTTAAAATATATATTTCTGTAATACTTATTTAAGATAAAGAACTTTTATATTGAATTGGTGTTTACTTGGTATAAATAACTCCATAATAATAATAAGTTGAAAACAAATCAATGTATTTTAGATCTACAATTATTATTTTATACTTGATATCTATTTCGGCTTACGTCAGTATAATGCTTAAACTAACATTAATTAGCTATGTATATATACTATATATACTGGATTTGAATTTTTCAAATTATGTACATTCACACAAGTTTTGTCACTAACGACCCGGGTTTCGCCTTTCGGCATCTTCAGGGGGATCTGCACGAATGAACTTAAACTGACATGGACTAATGTTCAAATTTAATATCGAAATTCCACCAAGCACCCTCAGGCTCAAAAAAGATAAATAAAACATCTATGATGACTATACATAACATGATACATATATATTGGTAAAACTAATAAAATATATTAGTATTTTTTCACCTTATTAGTAATTTATTTTTTAACTGTGTAAAATAATCCAATTAATTAATCCAAAATTAGTGTGTGATGATTTTTTTTATTATTATTGTTCGAACGAAAATCTCTATCACAACTAATTCCTAACATATTCCTATAAAAGTCTTTCAATATATTAAAAGGCTACAAAAATATATTATTACATTATATCCGCTCGATTGCGATGACCAAAAATATTATTTACTATTATAATTCAGCTTCCTTTGCATAAGTTCCCAGCGCCGCCTTTTCTCGTTTAATATAAATAATACATCTCTGGCGATTCCATTAATTTTATATTTTAATTAAAGCATAATATTAGAATCGGTAAAAAATAATCAATTATTTCCTGGTTCAACCGTGGTTGACCTATTGAGTAAAATTACTTATAACAGAATTTTCAAAAAAATGATCATTCAAATGTAGTTAAGTTTATATGAAATGCACCAAGATTCTAATACATACACTGATTTAATTATGTGTTTGAAGGCAAGTTATTTCGTAGTATAATTATCATATTGCAGTTGGTTAATTTCCGCTTGGAAATTGATTTTTTAACCTATGAACGTTGAGGAAGGATGACTTTGAACTTGAGTAATAATTTAATCATGGCTATTATTCTTTTTACCGTTTATTTTTTCATTCAAATCGCATATTGGATTTTGTTTTTTTTTATATTTGTTGATAAGTATCTATTTTTCTCTAATAATCTTCGATCACATAATTTAAAAATTGAAACTACCCCGCCAATAATAATCCATGGTACATTTTGGCAGTTTTTTACTTAATATGCATCAATTATTTACACCACAATGCCACTGTTTTAGTACATTTATTTTTTTGATCTGGTAGAATAAGCTTAACTTGCTTGTTTGTAATCCGTTATGTTGGGCTCCCTGCAATAATTTCGATTATCTCAAAATCTCCAAATATAACATATATCATGATTGGTCACCAATTTGGATAACGCCAATTTTGAGTTTGTCGATTGCTTTATCGTCCTTTATTGCTGACTTAAACATGTCCTGTGTATATTTTAACAGGAAGTACAGCTTAGTCGCGATTTAATGGAGGTAGCATTAAATGAACGAAATCTCTAGTCAATTGTAAACATTATTAAAGCTTTCCTGTTTATTTTATATATAATATGTAATGTAATTACCAACGTCACTGCTTTTTAACAATGTTTCTGCGCATAATTTGTATGACTAGGCTGCAGCTGTTTTAACGGGTGTTTACCAATGATTTGACTTGTCCTGATTCACTGTAACTGTTTTCATTGTAACATTCAAATCGTATAAGCACAACATCTTTGTAAGACTGATCTTTCAATCACTGGAATGGTTTTGTCTTCAATTTATTTGAGGAAGTTAATAAGGAAAGAAGCAATGACGTTTCCATCTATGCCATCTTCTCCTTCGTGATAAACATAGCACATGGCTTTATTATTATTTTTGCTCACGTTATTGTATTCATTTAAATAAAGCATGAACTATTATTTTTTTGCGAAACGAGTTAAAGCAATATGGATGTATTAAAATATTTAATTAATTAAATAAAAAAAAAAACTGAAAAAGTTGAGATACGTATCTGTAGAAAATTAACGACGATTTACCATTTATTTGAATTTTAACCCATTTAATCCCGCTACGGTCAAGTGAAACCATTACCGTAGGTACTCAACGTAATTATAGAATTATTCCGAGGACAGTATTCGGATCATTTATTATCACATTGAGCATTCTCGACGGGAGTATTTTTGATTTATCTGCGTAATTATTAACATTAACGTAACACTTTAGACAGTCACAATTTTGATTTATATACGTTATTAATTTCAATGTTTGGCCGTGCGTTAATTCGGTCCTTCCATCTTGGGAATAAATTTATGCGTTCCATTGTCCTGCGCACTGTGTAATAGATTGGATAACTATTCCGTTCTGTAATTGGTCTACTTATACGGAATGCGTTGAAGAATGTAAATGATTGGTCGTTCGTTTATGTGATATGATTCGTTCTTTTTCATGCCCTTACAGTTCATTATTAGTAATTGATTTTCCCATTTTGTTTAATTTGAAAGTTAAAATGTAAACCACGTTCATTTCGTCATTGTTATGCAAATAAAGTTATTACACATACCACCAACAACTGGTAGTAAGTAATACCTTGTTACTACAATACGAAGTCAAAGCTCCTTACACGTGCAAAATAATAGTGATGCATTTACGATTTATAACATAAAGAAAAAAATATGAAGATTTCACCGGCCCAGGTTGCACTTTTTTCAGGGCCGAATTTATACTCTAAATTAATCTATTTACTCGGAAAGTTTTTTCGTCGTTTTTTTTTAAACAAATTGAAATGAAAAGGTGTCAATTTGATTTTGTATAAATGCCACTGTTAAATTACATTGTTTATCAGTTGACAATGACCGCCTCGAGTGAAACCGGTCCTGACCTTTTTAAATAAAATGGAAATAAAGTACAAAGTAACATTGTGTCTTAATTAATATAATGCCTTTCCACCAAGTATTTGACAGTGATCGCCCTAAAAATTTTCAATATCTTTAAAAAATAATTCTCCAGCTTTTCCGACTACGACTTTTCACCTCCGGAAAAACATCCGACTCGACAGCCCTGGTATAATCAATAGTTGTTTTCAAATTTGAATCGTTCAAAATATGTACATTCTCACAGATTGTGTCACTAACGATCCGGGTTTTGCCTTTCGGCATTTTCAGGCGTTCAAGTGCACGGATGAACTTGAACTGACGCTTAGTAAATGAATGTTTCGTGTTTATATAAGAAATAAATGTGTCATTGAGCTTAGAGCCATTGCTGGCGAAAAGGATAAGCTTATGGGAATGCCCACAGATTTGAGTAGTAAGAAATTTCAAGAATTATATTTATTTGTTTGTCAGCAAAGGTTTTATGATTATATTTATATATGGTATAGAACTGGAGATCCCGGTAGGTTTATTATTTCATTTAAAATCGGAAGGCTATGCAACTGTGCTCTATTTATTTCTTAAATTTCCTGGAAAAAGAGCTTATGACTGTCCGTATTTGGGTGTAACATTTTTATCCCTTTTTCCTGATTGAACACGTGTCCTTGCGAAATTTAAGTGATTAGCAAAACTAGACGTGTCCTTTTTCGATCTAAAGGCTGCCATATGTTATAATACTCTGATGTTCAGTGTCCTTTCTGTTTTGCCGATAATAGTTTTTTCGTTTTTATTCAATTTTACAAATATGAAAAAAACAGCTTCAGCAGCAATCTTTACATACTTAATTTCAAAATGTTTTTTTTATTGTGTATATATAATAAGTTTTAAAAAGATATGTGAAACATCAAAATAATCTGTTTTACACAGATTATCCAATACGTTTGCGATGTTTTCGCTTCACTGGAAAAGCACGCCATCGCAGACAGAACTGCAATAATAATAATAATATGCACGCATGTTAAACATTTTCTGCTCATCTTCATTAAGTCATCAAGTCATTATAATGGCGTTATCTGCATTGTATATTGGTTGCGTTTTTGCCTATTAATTTTGTTATTTATTCATGCGTTTACACTGCCCGGCGCACTGTGATGAAAACCGGTGTAATCGCATCCTGTATCTTGTTATGTCTTTATCGTAATAAAATATAGTCTTGTATTTCTAATCGGATACTTTTGATCTGAGGAATACGCGGTTGCAAATCAAGTGACGTTTTACGTTAATAGGGACTCGTGAGTGTACACACATTGATAAAATTTTCCGTTAATGGCTATTTAAGATTCAACTAGACCTCTTTGTAAACTTTGATTAAAATCGTAATTGACATCAACGTCCGTTTTATAAACAAGATGCGATTTAAGAATCACTAATATTGGCTATTTAAACTATCGATGAAATATATCGTTTTTCCTTGATTATAAAACGGATCCTTGTTTTTATATCCCAATAATAATAAAATAACTTAACACAGCGTCATCTAAAATGCCATCGAAAATAGTTTTTAAAAATGCGTCTTATAATCGAGGAAATACAGTCATTCCTTTATTTTCTTTTTGCACAAATTATTTTACACTGTTTTGAAATAATACATGGTTACTTTGCCTTTAAATAGATTTAAAACAAATTGCTGATTTTTTTTATTTATTGATTTTGCATTTACTTGGTAGAACTCTATTATAATAGGGTAAAAATAGCAACGTATTTAGTTCTACAGTTTTAGAACTGTAGAACGAAATACGTTGCTATTTTTAACCAATTAAATTTGCTGATCTTGTAAGCTATTCAAATGTCTTATGTTATTTTTGTGTAACTTGTGAAATATTGTAATCATGCAAAAATTGGTTGACTAAATATATTTTTTTAATTGAAAATATCTCTAATTTTTTTCTATGATTACTTTATTTTTTGTGATTTTTGTGGTCGCTTTCCCTGTGTAAAAAGAAATTGAAAAAATTGAAGGCCGATGGAAATGTAATCAACACAACACGGCATAAAGTCTTACGTGTGATCTCATTCAACAATTTAAAGTCTTATGACTTTAACATGATTTGAAATAAAAATTATAAAAGAAAAGTTTTGCGTTTAGGGTTGGTCTGCCAACCAGAATTATTCCCGCGCAGAGCGTATCCATTAGCTTCTGCCCATAGCCATATTTAATAGACAGTGGTATATCATTATACGTTTAATAGTAAAAGACATTTCACCGCTGCCCTATTGGCCATATTGCAATCTAATCGAATTTAAGTTGTTACTTTATTCAAATTTAAAATTCATTATGTTCTTTATGTTTACGAGACAAATTGCGCGGCGCGTAATTTTCATTTCACTTGAATTATATGTGATTAGCGCTACCAATACATACATTATGATTGATTTAAATCGCCTAATATTGTAAAATAAATGCTCTTGTGCCTTTATGAACACTATCAAATTACAGTCATTATTTTTTGTAGTTACCGTTTCGTACGCTTTTTCTATACGGAATCTCGTATAGAATTTTTACGATGGACATTTTGTTTGAAAGTAAATTTAAGTATTTTATTTATGCATATTTAACGTTCATAGGGGTCTTGATATTTAAATTAGATGTATTGTATAAAACAAGTGCTGTATTCCGTTTTAGTACGGATTTCGAAGTCTGTTTCCAACAACTAAAAAGATTCGGCCCCATTAGTGATAAAGTGAGCTAAGTGATATTTTAAAAAAAAAAAAACAATACGTTAGAAGCGTTGTAATATTTTACACGTCATTGGTTAATTTTAATGTTATGCTATTTTTTCTAACAATGACTTATAATATTTTGTTATAATGTAATTTATATTCAAGCTTTTTTTCAAGTGGAAATTTTATAAGCTTATAAAACATACGTATTAAATATACCGACTAGGGATTGCAATAACGAACGAACATGTCAATACCGGTTTTTTTAAAAAAAAAACACGACCAATTGGGATCGCAATACCGGGCAAGTAAATGAAAATCGGTATTTCAATATTTTATAAATATCGTCATTAAAAAAAATATATCTTTATTATCAAAGGGTCATTAATTCTGGAACCTGTCAATATCGATACAACTCTTGGCAGATTTAAAATATTTCAATTCGTCATCAATGTGATGATTTCTATTCATATAGTCAAAATTCGGCTTATGTTCATTTTCAATACCGATATTTTTGCATTTTCAAAACCGGTATTTCGTCATTGAAAAAACTTAATGAATACCGGTATCCCGGTTTCGGTAATTCCGGTATTGCGATCCCTAATATCGATTATTACTAGATTCATATTATATTTTGCAGCAACATACTCAGCGCCCATTATCGAAGTGATGTTATCGGTGCAAAATATCTACAGCTCTTAGCTGAAGTGGCGATAAATTATAATTAAGTATTTACTCGACGCTAAAAAATTTGCATATCAATAGTTACGCAGCATATTTTTTTTATGTATAAATAAATTTTGACCTTGAGAGTTCAATGCGCAGGGCTACCACAAAGAATAACCAATTACAAATAAAAATATTTGAGGCTATTATTTGCAAACCCGGCACGTTGCATAATGGTGGAAAAATGAATCTTGAATTTCATTTTGTAAAAGAATATACATTTTAAAAGTGTTTTTTACATTATTTTAGAATGATATTTTGTATGTTATCCAGTCAGGTTTGAGACTGCTTTCTAAAAAGGCTCGTATTTTTCTGGTCAGAATTTTTATTAAATGGTCAGAATAAATAGTCATAATTTAAATGATTTTTTAAAAAAAAACCTAAGCTAACCTACTAACCAAAATTGTTATTAAATATTCTGACCGTTTAATATTTTTATTCTGACCGTTCATATTTTTATTCTGCCCTTTTATTCTGACCAAAAATTGATTTAAATTCTGACCATTTAATTTGTTTCCTTCTAAAAATACTCTACAAATTTATTTACATTTAATTAATTACATTCATGGTTCATCTTTCACCAATTTTGGAACAAGCCGGGTTTGCAAATAATGGCCTCATTTGTCTTGATTGCCGGTTCCGTGGGGCAGTGGGCAGTGAGTGAACGATGTTGGCTTCCATGACGGCCCTCACGGGTTCAAGTGCCAGTACACGAACAGATTTTTCTTAAATCCTTCTCTTCCAATCCTAAAATAACGGGGCGTAGCGAGAGTGAATTAGCTACCCACTGGTCTTATCTTTTGTATCCCTACTCTCTTCTACAAACAGAGGTTAAGCCACTGAGTAACAATCATTTTTCGCAGAAAGCTTTTTCTCATATTACTCTTTGAGAAGGTCATATGCCTCCCAACATTGGTAGCATTAAAAAATCTTGATTTATCTGGCTGTCTTTCTGTAATGCACAGCACACAGTCTTACAAACCCTCTGTCTACAACTTGAGAATTTTGAGCGAATAATTACAGGTGGTATTTCAACCTGGTAGAGTTTTTAATTACTATATGTACATTATTCTCTTTATATCTACTGTTTTCTTTTTTTCTCAATTTTTATATATTTTATAGAAATATTAAAACTATACTTACTTAAAATTAGTAATGAAGAGGTTGAGTATTTCAAATCCCGAGATTGAAAAATTTACCGTGGTTGTAATCACAAATTTCTTTTATACCGACTGGTAAAATCATGCACATCTGTTATATAATGAAACGTTAAAATTTACTGGCAAGTGATGTTTGTTAAAACAAGATACATAAATTGGCTGGAGATAAAAAAATGGCGCAAATGCATCACATGCCGATCGCGCAAGGCCGTCTCGAGAGCCAGCACTTAAGCTATCGGAATCAATAATTGCAAACTTCCTACAAAGCTCACTTGTCAATAGAAGTTTTCACTTTTTTAACACTTTAAATTTTGCATATTATTAAGCTGTAAATATTAAAATTTATTATTTACCAATCGACGGTTGGTAAACTTAACGTCAAGAAATATTATGTTGTTGAATATATTATAGAATACTTAATCTACAAATAGAGGCGCTTGAAACAAAACACACTTTTGACTTGTTATTAACTGCGTTTTTTTTTGTTATTGATTTTGTGTTACAAACTATCTTCATTTCTGACGTATGGTGTTAAATGATAAAAACAACAGTACGGTAATCCCCCAATTACGCGAAAGTTGGATCGCGTTTTTGGGATTAGCGTAATTGGGGTACTGAAACTCATTCTAAAATTAGGGTTACGTTTTTTTCGCAAAAAATGCGAAACTACCAAAAACTAAGAATAAATAAAAAAAAATGTGGACGAAATATTTAGTTACTAGCCCAGGTGTGGGGAACGTGCGGCCTTTTGGCTACTCTGGTGCGGCCTTCTGGCCAATTCTGTAAATTTATGTAAGTTCGTAAATTCCTGACATTCTGACCATAAATTCCTGTTTCCGGCCAACGATTCCCTAGTCAATGTTTAATGTCGAATCAGAAAAATGAATGCGGCCTTTAGAGAAGAAAAGGTTCCCCACCCTTGTACTAGACGGTAAAATGCAGTCGCTCGTCAACGTTTGACTGTATACACGACACAAACAGCCGCCTGGCTGTGCGTGTGTACAAAGCCGCGCACGTGTCGAACGCACGCCCGCACAGTAACGACAATGGAATGCATCCGCGCAATTTCTGTAATTCGCGTAATTGGGGAGTTTACTGTACTTTTAATTGTGCTAACGTCTCTTCACTGCGACATAACCATTGATTTATTTTTGTTTCGGTTTAAAATAAGTAAATTTATATTCGATCTTGTTTGTCTATTTGTTCGTAAGGAAAAAGTTTCTTTCCGGAAAAAATATAAGACTGTATAATACTAATATTTGTTTTTTTTCTTTCATTACAGGTAAGTGTTCCCTCTGGACTGTCTTCATCCCGTGTAAGATATTTTGATGGTCATCCGACATTATAATCTATGATGGGTAAAAGTTTTTATTATTATATATCGCATCTTCTTTTGGATTATGTTTATTGATTTATATAAATGCTAAGAAGCAACCCTTCTCAGATGTATGATCACTTTACGTTAAAATCACCGAAGACGTTTTAATAATCTAAAGATAAATAATATCTTTTGATAATTTATTATTATAATGATATCGATTTTGGGTGAAACATTCTGTCGAAAGATAAAAGACGCACCCACCGTAAATGAAAATTTGATATGTATGTAATTGAAAAAGAGATAATGATTGGAAATAAGTGACTTAAAGTTTTCGAGAATATGCAACTCCAAAGATTTTGATGGTTGCATATTATTCTCGAACGAGTGATTCGAGCCGCTGTCAACTCGTTAAACTAACAACAGTTAGTTTGATTGTGATTTAATATTGAATACTTCCGCTTATCAAACGCAAACCCTATCTGATCTGTGACTTAGTTGTCACATCACCCCCTTCCTTTGTTCCTTCTCTAAAACGTCTCTCAATACTGAACTAAATGCATATCGTCGCCAATATGTACTGAAATTTGTTTTCTTCGCGTACATCAATACAATAACTGTTGTAAACAATAACAAATTGAGATATTGCCGTCTGGAGAAGGGATTGCAATACCGGGTAAATATATCAATACCGGTATTACAAAAAATATAATGCCAATTCGGATCGAAATACCGGATTCGCGTACATCAATACAATAACTGTTTTACAAATTGAGATATTGCCCTCTGGAGAAGGGATTGAAATACCGGGTAAATATATCAATACCGGTATTACAAAAAAAAAATGCCAATTCGGATCGAAATACCGGATGAGTAAATCAAAATCGATATTTGGATAGTTTATTTAAAAATAAATAATAATCATAAACGCATGATTTTTATAAATAACTTGGTCCACCTAATTGAAAGGTCCATCAAATCTCAGCAGATTTTAAATCTTTCAATTAGTCGCGAACAATTTTATCGAAATGTGTTTTTATGTATTCAAAATTCGATTTAGATTAATTTTGAATACCTACCAAAATGCCGTTTTTTCCATTTTAAAAACCGGTAATTCAGTATCGAATAGACACCATGAATACCGGAATACCGATATAGAAATCCCTTGTTATGAGTCTTGAACTGTTGTGTCTACCTCGCTTTGTCTGTCGTTGACAACTGAGTGATGATGTCTGAGAAACTTCAAGCCTACGATAGGGATAAAATAAATTCTTTCAAGAGTATTCCCTTGCTGAAGCATAATATATCATATTCCTAAATAGTGGTTTGTAAATCTTGCTGTCGTGTTGAGAACAGTTACACCCAATCCCTTTTTTACTCGATTTTTTTTTTTAGAGAAGAAGTGACCCTGCGAAAAATCATGTGATGTAATTCTGCTTTAAAACTTGTTTAAATACAATGCATTTATTTTATTCCTTGAATAGCACGTTTCCCGGCCATAAATTTTAAAGAGTTACTCTGTTAAATAAATACACTTCAGACGTCCAAATATTTTCTCACAATAGCAATGACTACTTATAAAGCTTACCTCACTTACGACTTTAGATATCGGCTTGTTTCTGATTTGCTTATCCTCATTTTTTCGAAAAGAGTAAGGATAAAAGTATAGGACAGACAAGTGGGCAGCTAATCACTCTTTAATCTCGATACCCCCTGTTTTTGGATCAGGTGATTGTGAGGTACTTTTTAAACATACCTTCGATCGATTAAAGTAACAATTAATGAAACTCCTCGTACTGGGATTGCAAATTCATGAGCAACACGAAAAAAGCCAACGGTGTTAACCACTCGACTACGGACACGGCATATTTTTAATAGAAACAATATTTTATAAAGCGAACCACGCGATATGGAAAAATCACGACTGTCATAATTGACTATTTGTACAGATATAATTATCATCCTTCGCATCAGCACGAATTCTTTCAAAAGTGTGCAGACAAATGTATTCCGAAAATTCCTCATAACTATAAGCCTTTAACTAATTATAATTACTGGTTATTAATTTACTCTTTTGAGCAAATTACTCAACCCACATAGCACACTGTATACCGAAGCTTCGTCTTCATTCAATTTGGCAATTACCATTTCAAGCTCATAATCCCTATATCTACGAATCTAAAGATTAAGCTTGCCGAAAAATAATAATATACATTAAAAGGCATAGCCAGAACAGGGATGGCATACCAGCGACTATCGTTGCTAAATATATTTGAAACAATTCCGGAACACACGTGGCAAAAACGATCAATTGAGTTCTTTTTTTAACTATTTTTTGTGTACATTCATAGGGTTCTCTACTTACGCGATCAATGTGTTCGTAAAGGTTCAGCGTAAGTCTAAAACCGCGTATGTCGAGGGATACTCAAATTTCGACGTAAATTTTCCCACACTTTCATATCGTGAGGAAACATTATATAAAATGCAAAAAAAACACTTGCCATATGATATGAAACTATTTTTATTTGAATACAAATGTATCAAATGTAAACTGTGAATATTATTCAAACTTTCAATTGCGTTTTTATCAAAACTATGTAAAGTTGTCTAAATTTAAATCAATTTTACTACGACGAATTCCATGCTAAAAACATGGAAATCGTGTAATCGTGAATATGTAACAAACGGACGTAATAGATTTTTTCCATTATCAAACGCGTAACTATGAAACCATGTAAGTAGAGAATCTACAGTTTTGTATTAAATACATATTTGCAACGAGTACCTTTATTGAATTCTGTGAAATTATTACATGACTAGGGTTTTAAACACAAGCTGTTAGTCCCACCACCACGTTGTAGCATATATGTCTATGACGTTTACATTTCTTGCCATTTACCACCTATATATTTCTAACTAAAAGTCATGTTCACGGTGAGCGAAACCGGTCTTGATTTTAAACAAATAATGTGGAATTAGTACAAAAAATGTTTTATTTTTTATTTTAATATTATGCTTTGCCACTAATAAGTGACAGTGTTACATCTTAAAATTATTATTATTAATTATCATTTCAAAGCGCCCATATTTATCTCTACACACTTATTGATAACTGCAGTACCATTAATGGCACATAAAATATGTTTGTAGAAAAAAATATAAATTAAAAAAAAAATGCTTTACTTTTATTTTTAACATTTACCCGCGCAGAAAAGGTTCGCTATCACCGAAGTAAGCGCCCCAAACGTGGCGCCACTAATCCTTTCGTTTCGACTTCCTTTATCAGTATTATGACAAATTAATTTACCTGAGCAATTTTAACAATGTCGCTTTATATAGAGGCATTTTATTTGTTGAAAATTAAACCGTAATTATGCAAATCGATCCATTATCTTCGATCTCTTATAAACTAAATAACATAATATAATATATAACAGACAGCAGCAAACGCTTTGTCCGTCTATTAAATTAACACTCTCAAATCGTTTTGCATCCATGTTATTAGTTGTAGTCCACTCTGTTCGTATGTATGGCGCCTTGTATCTTTAAATCTGCATAACTTATAAGTGCGCCAATCAATAATGAATGAATTATCGTTTACGCTAATATTACTTGAACTATACAGCGTATTGAATTGTCTTAACTGTGTTTAAATATACCGGCGCACAATTTTACAACAGATGTCCGATAAAATTTATTACATTACTATTAAACTATCAGCGATAATTTACCCAAGTCTAAAAATATATTATTGAAACCATTGCATTATTTGGTTGTTGTTCTGTCACAAAAAGTTTGTAGGACTTTCACTCACCTGAACGGTATTTTGATTAGTACAACTCTGCGATTAAAAAAAACTTATAATCTGTTTCCCTTAAGATTAACATTTTTGTTAAACCTTCACCTTAGCAGAATTGAGCCCTCGAGACGTGAAGTGAGCCAACTAGTAAAATGGTAAAACTTTTTTCAAGTACATAAATCTTTCAAGTTCAATCGTGTCTTTTACTTGGTGTTTTGGTAGATTGCATATTTTTATTTTACGGAGATAACACTATTGCAATGTATATTGACTGAGGTTACTTCACTTTTACGATATTTTAAGACTTAACTTAGTTTTCCCTAAAATACCGCTTAGCTCACTTCACCTCTAATGGTCCCGTTATGTAAAATTTGATTTAATTTAAATTCAGATAGAAATCATAAAAGTGAAGAAACTTACTTAATAACACACTGCAAATAGTGTTGTTTGCATAAAATAAAAAAAATATGCAATCCACGAAAACATCAAGTTAATACGTGATTGTAATGAAAAGTCCAATAGAAAAGTTTCACCGTTTATCTAGTTGGCTCACTTCACTTCTCGGGGGCTCATATAAAAAATAAATAAAACATTTTTATTCATTTGCCAGCATTCTAGTATTATAAAAACTGCTGCCTTTGTTTCATTAAATGTTGAAACGTTTCAGCTTCAAAGCCATGTATGGAGTTTTAAAAATATACTTTATCGACTAAATCGCTGCCAACATTAACAATACCTTCAAATAATTATTCATTTTGCACAGGAATATAAACGAATAAGCATTTTGCATACAGCAGTGACATTCTGTTGTTGATAATGCGGACGGCTCGTACAAATATGGCAAGGAAACTGATAGTGAAATAATTTATTATTATGTATAGGCGAGAATACAAAATAATCGATTTGTTTTTTAGCACACTTTCAGAAAAATGATATTTTTGTATGCAAGACAGTTGACTGCTCCAAATGCCCGCATACATACTTCATGCATGATAATATACGTTTTTTTCGTGTTTGATATGTGCTGTTGATATCCATTTAATAGTGGCCTGTTTTGTGTTACTAGCATTTCTCGTAAGATCACGGTGAAAAAAGTTTGTGTGTTCCATGAAAATATTCAATACACCCATACCTCGATTTGCGTGATTTCGCGCAAATCAAATTCGCATTCAATTCATTCAAAAATTGAAGACAATTGGTTCCAACAAATTAAAATTCGCGTCCATCGAGTCATATAACTCATACAAAATTGAGAGATAGTTTGAAAAAAAGTTCGTAAATTCATCTCAAACAATTATATACAAATACACAATTATACTTATGACTGTGTACTTTCTCGTATATCAAGATATAACTTTACAATTAATTGCATTTTTTTATATTAATAAATTATATACACTATGTATAAAAAAATAAAAGTGAGATAAAAAATTCTAACATTCCTCTTCGTCGTTGCTTCATTCTATTCATTTTTATCAGTCATATCTAGCAGCTGATTCTTTTGGGTTTACCCTTGTTAAATGGACTGTCATACATATTAGAGGTTTTACTTAATTATTATTAAATAAAAAAAAATCTTGACTGCGTTAAAGCAAAACAGCACAAAACGAGTCTCGTGTAAATTGAAGTATGAGTGTACTTATATTATGTCTAACTGAGAGAAGCGAGCCACGTGTCACATTGAGGAACAAACTTTTTTTTTAATTACGTTTGCGTTGGTTTCCTTTAGTGATGAATTTGAAAAGACGTCACGGCGACCGTTGCCATGCCACCTCGACGAGTAAATATGTATTACGTGTGACCTTATTTAGTGACCTTAAACTTTCCCAACTGAAGAAAACGAACTTCCCCGTAGAGTTTCCGAGCACAATGGGTTCGTTGTGTCGCCGTCGAACAACGCCAAAAAAAGTTACCGAAATGAAATGTTTCGTGAAATTTTATTGGAAGGCGCACGACGCAAATCGTAATTCCCTGCTGAAAGAAGAAGGTCGCTTCGCCTCCAGTCTTCCTCTACAGTCGGCCTTAACCTTTTTACTCGTTCGCTTTTCGTGGCGTCCAAATCGACCACCTTGATTTCCTTCTACGCCTCTTGAATTGGATTTCGTTTCTGTAAAAAAATAATTATACAAAAACAAAATATTCTTCTTTTTGTGTCTTATCTGTTCGAAAACTTCATTGTTGATATTAGCAAAGTTGAACATTGCCAAAGTGTATAGGAATAAACCCATCAGTTTTATATTATACCTCAAAAAACAACAGAGAGCTCTTTCTCTTCTCTTCTTCTTCTTTTCTTTTCCGACATGGGTAATGATTATACGATTAAATTCCGAAGTAAATTATTTGATAGATTGCTTTACTGGTAGTGAAAAAAGATCGTGCATATCATCATTAAAATGGCTATCATATCATTTTGGGTTCAAATATTTCCGATATTTTTTGGCGGCCGCACTGGAAAAAATCACTAAACCACCCACTTTACCTGAATGCAGTTAGGAATCATCATTTGCTACGACTAATTTATTATTATTGGCATTATAGGTTATATTGTACGAATTAAATTGAGATACACTAATAAAAGCGTGAGTGAAAACTGGACAGTATTTATTGTTGTTATAAAACTAATTTAAAACAATTGTTATAAAATTAAAACCAATAATTAATATTTGCGTATTATGAGAATGTTGTGAAGACATCTAAATAGGACCGTGCATCAAAAAAAATTGAAGGAAACTCGCTAGAAAAAATAACAACCGACTCGCCAAAGCTACGCGGCATGGCTAACCATAAATAATTCTGTATTTTTCGGAGAAGGTAATTCATAGAGAAGCTTAAAGGTTGCCGGAAGAAATCTGAACGTATGCATAATGTTTTGGTACTGGTTTTGGTAGAGTCGAGAAAAAAAAGTCGATCAAAATCGTCAAAACTCCACATTTTTTTTCAATCATTTCATTTTAACTTATATATGTATACCATCAGATCATCTTTAGTTAGCCTTGCATACAGTGGCAACTTTCAACACTATGGAATATTGTGGTTTGAATACACATCACTTTTTTTTTAAATAGAGTCGTAAGATTTTTCCGACTCCGGACAAAACCCACGACTCCCAACTACGACTCCCACAGCTCTGGGTACAATACCTAGTACTATACAAAAATTGCAAAGTTTACATTCAGAGTTGTTGTACGCATCAAAATCAAACGTGATGAAAAAGCAAAGATCGTTAAAAGTATTGTATTTTTCGTATTGGCAGTGCCTCTTTTGCGAATCACTGCTATAGTCCGTACGCTGTATATTGTATAATTTTATGCGGGTACAAATTCAATACGGTCGTCACTTTTTTTTTGCGAATTTCCGATGAAATTGTCTGACAAAACGTATGAATATATATATTTTTCTTTTCACGTGGACGTCCTCTTATACATCTGTCGTAGATTTTAGTTTCATAAAAAGCAATCGAATTTTCGACCTACGCGATAACTTTTTTCTGTTATATTTCGTTTACTAAAATTTTACTAACCCAAACACACCGGTTCACATAGCGTTTTTTGATGTCTATATTTCAATTGTATAATTTTCTCAATCATTAACATTTGTCCATTGGAACGTCTATTACGCTCGCGGTGAGCAAAACCGGTCCCCTAATCTATGATAAATAATGTGGAATTAGTACAAAAATTGTTTTGTATTTCAATATTCAGTGAAGCGTGGTACACTACGTGTGTTTTGTCTTGATTGTCTAGTGTCGATTTTTGACACTTGTTCAACTCCAGGCGGTGAAACCTTCCCATATAGTACGCCACATTACATATATGAAAATGTGATCATACTTCCCGTTTTTAGGTAGTCTATTGTGTTGTCTCCAAGCAGAGCTTAAAATGGCCCGTTTTCTGAAAGACGGCAACCTAATTAACAATTCAAAATCGCGATTAATCAAAAATTCAGCCAACTGCATTATAACTAATATTCAGAAGTATTTGATGAGTATTCTCATTATTCTAACTACATTACAAAGTGGCAGAATAAAACATTTGGAATCTTTCACTATTTTCTTTAATAAATAAAAAAATATATAAAGACATATTAGTTTTCTTGAATTCGAGAAAGCTCACACTACCAACTAAAAATGTCGATGTTTTTGAGGGAACTATGAATGGTCACATTGCGATAATTTACCAAGCAACTAATGCCTTGACGCCGATGTTCGAGAACACATAAAAAAGGGCATTTTTAATGTTAATTTTTATATTTTGAACTCGGTTGTTTAACACCCCATCTGGACATGGAGGTGCGCCTACGACCGTTGCATTTTTCAGTGCCTGGCGTTAAACACGGAAATACCTATTTTAATTTTCCGTCCAATTTCTGACACGCTATTAAAAGGCATGACAATCCATTGACCGGTGACGTGATTGATGACATAGATGACGTATCGATTTAGATGTTCGACGTCGAGAAAGTAGAGTAGCCGATGTCCGCTTACGCCCCTTCCTCCGTACACCTGACTGGATTATTATTAGACTACCGATTTATTTTCAACAGCGGAACAAGTTCACTTGTGCTAATTCACGGTTATTAAGAGCTGACGATCTGCTTCAGAGGAATCATTTAAACTTGCGTTGACTCTTGCGAAGGAAATCATAAATATGATTCATAATATACCCGTCGTCTTTATTTATTATTACTTGCAACACAAGAAAGTATATTTTTCATCAGAGGCGTCTCAAGGTAACGCGCCGCCCGCAAGCATGGTTCATAATGCGTATTATAACCATTAAAATATTAAACTTGCGCTTATCAAGATTTGTCTTAGTCGGGTAGTATTTCCTGTACATATTATGGAATCTTTGCTATTCATGGCTAATGCGGAGTATCTTGAGTCCAAATGGACTAGTTTTAACCCGTGTCTTAATTAAAACTGGTTCTAAGTGTGTGGTTCCACCTCCCTTTTTGTATGTGGTAATGTTAGAAAAAAAAACTTTAAGGAATGGCAGAACAGACGATAATTGACGATATCTTCAGATACAGATTCGGAAGATTAACCGCGTAACTGGGTAAGATTAAAACCCACTCGGCTACTGCGAAGATAACCGACATTCTTTATGGATGTACTTACCCATATCATCAATGTTGCTACTCGTTTCAATACAAAGAAATACTAAGACAACACAATATTCCATTGTACTTTATTTCCACTTTATTTAAAAAGGTCAGGACTGGTTGCATTGTCAACATTGTCAAATGTTCACCATGAGCGAAACCGGTCCTGACCTTTATAATAAAGTGGAAATAAAGTACAAATTAATATTGTGTTTTTATTAATATAATGCTTTTCCATCAAGTATTGACAGCGAACACCCCCAAAAGTGGACAAAGAAATGCGTTATGACCAAAACTCCTCATTTATCAAAAATAAATTGTTTCACCCTAAAACTAACCATTGCTTTTTTCGCATGACAAAAAAAGCATGTTAACCTGGCATTAAAAATGTTTTAGGTACCCTTCATTAGAAATAATAAATGTTCTGTCCCCAATTTGCCGTCCCTCTGATTTGGTACACGGGCTAAGCTCGCCCAACTCCGTGAGACGTCACTGTTCACGATGATTTAGTTTCTGCATATTCAGATCTTGATGGAAAAGAAACGCACATGCAAGCTTACGCTCGCGCTTGGACTGTGATCGATGGGTCGTTGTGGCGTGGAGAGCATGACAGCCACAGCATCGCGTCTCAGCCCTTCGACGGGCTTGCGTCGTCCGGAAGACGAATGTAATTCGGTGCCAGGTGCACAGCGTCTGAAAATTATTTATTTACGTCCTGTTGTAATAATAATTCATTCTGGTATTATTTCTTGCGCACATATTGTGTATAAGCATTTTTAGTCGGTTGATTCATGCGAGAATTGCCGCTTCATCGCAGTATACATCCAGTGAAATGCTCTGTGTTAGTTTCTTATTCGCCAACTGACACCCGTCTTTTGCTCTTTTAAGAAAATATCTTGAAACTACGGTAATATGACACTTTGTGTGATCGTCATGGTCGATTCGTAAGTGTTGTAACCTTTTCTGGTTAAAGGTTTTCAAGAATAACCTTAAAGTTAGATGTAACCAAAAACTAGCCCATTCACAACAGGCCATTCGAGTACACGTCGAAATACAAACTATCACTGCTTGTATCACCACATTGCCTTACCTTTTCTTACATACTACTGACTAGGGCAGTGGTCGGCAACCTACTACCCGCGGGTAATTGAATTACCCACTTCGACATTTTGAGTTACCCGCCAAGAAATTATGATAATATTTTTTTTGATCAAATTACTAATTTAATAATACTAAGGAAGCCACCAAAATCAATTTTAGTGTGTTTTGTATTTAAACATATAAATCATGTAAATATGTTATGTAATATATATACATATGTACATTATTTTCTAAAAATGAGTTTTTAAAAGAATAAATGGTAAAAAAATATTTTTACTTTTACCCACTTCTACTAAATTTAATGTCATGTGTGCTGGGATGACGTATTTTTTACGCGCAACTTAAAATATGATTATTTATTAAAAAACCACAGATTTTTATTTAAAAATGTATGAGGAATGATGCAGAGAGATATTTTAAAGCCCTTAGACTATTTTTTTTTGAAATTCATAAGAATAAGGCCAATAATGAGGAAACCACTGGGGTCCCTAAACGACCCCCATCGGATGAGAAGTATTTTTCTAGTCTCCGAGCCGCGAGAGTTAATAAGTTATCCATCCATAAATGTTGTCCATTGAGATCGGATACAATATTTTTTGAAATATGTCCGCTCATAATGTGAAGAACATAGATTCATTGTGGATCATTTCAACAGCACGTGTTTGTTGTTTATTCGCTCTTTCTTTATTTATAGAAACGGAAACAAGTAATAAGCGTAATCAGCAAACCTTGTTCCTTCATTAATCTTTCAATTAATTATGTATCTGAGGTTACGATACACAGACATTTAGTTCTTCCGCTGACATGAAAATGGACCTAAAAGATGTTAAATCCGCATCGGAAGATTTCCAATTAGGTAGGTGTTAATTAGAAGCGCTGCCGTATCCAATTTACTACTGAAATATCCTATCTCATCTAGTTGTTTCTTGACATCTGCCCGACATGTTTTTTTCAAAAGCGCGCCAACCCAAAATAAATAGCTAGAAATATTAAATGGCTGCCGGCTTAGCCGCGGCGTTATTTAATGGATATTGCTACTTTGCCAGTCTAGTCTGTCGTCTCATCTGTCACAGGGAATGGGCGGGATACGGAAGTTGTGCCGGGTTCATACGTCGTATCGACTCCCCAATCTCCAAACCGGTCAACTCCATCCACTTGGGCAATGTTTTCATGGCACAGAAAAAACATAATAATTTAACTTTTTTTTTTTTAAGATTTTGACTGATTTATTTCTTATAAAAACACGATACAATCACTTACTAAGGCGTCAGCTCAAGTTCATCAGTGCACTTGAACGCCCGAAGATGCCGAAAGGCGAAACACATAACTAGTGTGAATGTACATAATTTGAACGATTCAAATTTAATAATTTATCGTTTGAGCGAAATTTGACAATTTCATAATACACTTTGTTACTTTTATTTTGCCGTCCATGTTCAGTTCTGGCTCGGGTCCTATGGCGTAGCGGTTAGCGTTGTGAGCTTCCGTGCCAGACTTCACGGGTTCGAGTCTCAGTCCGAACAACATTTTTTCGATCGATTTATCGATTTCTGTTCGAAAGCATGGGTGTTATCCCTCTCACCAACTGGGAGTAGCGAGAGCGATTAGTTTACCACTAATCCTGCCCTAGCCTTATCCTACTACCCCTACTACTCTCTTTGAAAACAAGAGAGGTTGAGCGACCGATTGACATACATACAGTTCTCGTAGAATAACTTCTGTTGAGATGCCTCCATTAAGAGGCCATATGCTCAACATTGGGAGTGGACATGTATTAATTAAAAAAAGGTGTATCAAGAAGTTGACGGGTCCGCAACGGATTTTTTTTGAAACTATGTTCTCACTCAATCTGTGTTTTTTTTTTGCAAATGATCCAAATTTTCGAAATGATTTTCTCAACAGATTGGATGGAATTTGAAGCTCTCATCCCCCTTACTAGATAGATAGATAGATAGAATTTAAGCTAATGAAAAATCGTGTTGTTTTCATAAAAAATCGTCCAGAATGGTTTCTGCATGATTCAATTGTCCCATTGGCTGGATTAATGTGTTCGCTTTATCTGTGCACTAAAATGTAAAACTAAAAAAACACAGAAGCAGTCGTGACAGGCTTACGGTTATCATTATGTTTTAGTCTTAGATGGTATCCACGGTATACTCCTGGCTTTATCGTTGTTTATTCAGCATAGTTCAGTTCGTAGATAATATTTTGTGAAATATGTACGTAGCTTATGTTATGTGTTCTCGTGTTTCATCCGTCTTAAATGGGTGCCCATTATTTTTTGTCTTCCGTTTTTATTTAGTTGAGTGACAAAAAATATTGGGTTGTGCATCGACTATTATAGTGTGTATTTTCTTGGTTTTAATTCAGACGTCACACCAGATTTAAAATATATATATTATTAATAATATAGTTCATTTTCGACTAGAATTGACAGTGGCCTCTTTAAAAGAGGTATAATGTCAAAGTTTCATAAAAAAAAATGATTATTCAATTAAAATAGCCAAAATTGTTTTTTTTCCTTTTTAAAAGCTTTGTTTATTATTTCATTATATTTATAAGCACTATCAAAAAATACTCGATTTATTCAATGAAAACACATTAAGTCCACTGAGGTATTACTTATCGACTGTGGAAAAGAAAAAAAGGACGTTACGTGTTTTGATGATTTTGGGTCATAGGCAAATTATGAAATATACACAATCTCGAAGTCTTTTTTGCTGGTTGAAATTTTTACAGGCTCTTCATTTTCAAACTTAAATTTATATACTAATTCGGCGTTTGCAGCTTACATCGTTATGGTAGAACGTGTCTCAAGTTGTATACATTATGATTATCGAAAAAAGCTGTTTTGAAAAACTGTGGGCTACGTCCTTTTTCCTTGCCACAGTCGTTAGTTAGTCATTTAATTCAACCTTCAATGTTTTTGAGTTTGGTGTCAAAATCTGAGTCAAAATGCATAACAAAAATATTTTCAAAATAAACCTTCATATAATATTTTCAACGGATTTATTTATGAATTTAAACTACATATTCACCTGGTTTTATTTGTAACTATAGAAGATTCAAATCAAAATATTGAAAAAAATAAAAGTACCATCTTCTGCCAGAACAGTGACGATATGCGAACAAAAAGATTATCAATTCAAGCTAAACAATCAATATGAAAGGAAGCTACATTATCTGTAAAAAAAATATATTGAAATCATGAAGCATCAATCAGCCACTGCCAAAGTCATCGGAAGTATCAATTACTTAACGGGATGTCTTTCCTGGTAGCTCGCTCTCTCTTTTAAATCACGAAAAGATAGCCCCGGGCCTCTATAATACTGATTCTTGAATCGACGGGTCTACAGTGTTCATGAAATGCATTGTTCCAACCCAGACAGTTGATTTTCAGAGTATATACATACAGTGAATTTGTGAACTGTACGTACATTTAATATCCGCATTGACAGCGTGTTCGCAAAACTATTGTATTTGTTTTTTTATTAAAATGATATGCAATTTTTTCTCAAACCTTTTGAGTCGAGGAACCCAGTAGTTTGCAAAAATACACACAGTTCTTAAATTTCAGTATGTATTGTATTTTATTGTTCGTGACTTATATTAAAAATATATGTTAATTTCAATAAGACGACATGTCATCAAGTAATTTTAGGGCAGTGATGGCGAACCTTTTTTGGTCCGCGTGTTAACAATCTTCAAATATTTTTTCTCGATTGTGTGGCGTGCCTAGAGTATCCAATCCCGGATTTAATTGGGAATTGCTCACCGAGGAATTTGAAATCCTCGATTTGGTATACTTTTTTCGCAGATTGTCACAGAAACTCGTTTTTTTTCACCAAAGAATTTGTGCTCGAAAACCTGTCGTTTTTAAACATTTGAAAATTGAATTTGGAAATCGTTCGCGTGCCATCCAAATTCTCAAACGTGCCACCTCGGGCACGCATGCCATACGTTCGCCATCCCTGTTTTAGGGTATGTGCGCTGGAATACGGTTACGTGTAATACAAATAAAACTCCTCGTGTTTTTTTTTCCTAAAATAATCAGCGACCAGTATGTACCAAAGGCAGCAGTTCCTTGTTGGACTTTGATTAGGAATAAGACATCGTAAGACATAAGGACGTACCTCACTGTTTTTCCAAATTATTTTTTTCTCGATAATACCAATGTATACGATTTAATACACGCTCTATTTTAAATTCTCAAAAAGACAAGCTTTACGGATACAGTATCGAGTATCGGAGATACGGTTACCAAGCAACACCGTCCAGCTGTAATAAATTCGGTGTCGATATAATTTTATAACCGCATCTATTGCCTGTATTATTTGAGTAGGTACGTTGTCTGCCCCTTCGGAGATGTCATAAATCAACATTATATATTATTAGATAACCAAGTTTATTTATTGGTTTACTTAAATGATCGTTATATCGTTTACCAAAAACAAACAGTACGCAAGAAACCATTGCTTATTGACATTTTTAAGAGAAGTTCGGAAATTGTATTTATTTAGACGAATTTACTGATAGCGGAGCGGGTATTGAAATAAAAAAATGTATAACTCTTTTCTATTAATTCCACATTTATTTATTTACTGTGATCAGGCCCGGTTTTGTTTATCACGAATTGTTATTCTAATTTGTTGTGAGTGACGTTTCTTAGTAATTTTTTTGTAATGCGATTGCAAATTAGTACTGCTTATTTGTAAGAAGTTTTTAACATTTTATTTATCGTCATTTTAATATCACTTATTTATATTTTGTATCATTATTTTCATAGTTTTTACCAATTTTGTTTGTTACACCCAAATATGTTTTATTTGTTTTTTAGTTTTACAAATAACCCTGGATTAATTATATAATTTTATCAGTTGAAAATGTTCACGATGAGCCAAACAAATAAATGCGGAGTTAGTTAAAAAGATGGTTTTATTTTTTCAAATTTTGACAGTGAATCCTTAAAAGTAATTTATTTCTCATTTCTTAGGCACCTTGTAGGGGCATGCAGGAATGAGTGAAATCGGAAAAACTTTCGTCTTTTGTTGTACACCCTCACTCGAAAGGGGTTGTCACTCGAAAAAATGCGGAGAATTTCTTTGGAATTTGCGACGCCAAAACCGAAGATTCTAAAAAACTTTCTGCTACATTTCTAACAGATAAAGCCATATTTGACGGCATTAATGGAAAATGCGGGTTTATTATATTACTAGTGACTAGATTTAATGAATGTATCTGTTTATGAAGCAACAAACTTTCAATTTTTCAAAAGGCTTAATGTAAAATCTAAATATCACATTTAAAGAGGGATTTTCTTTTAAATATCGTGAAATTCACTTGATCAATTTGAGGGGAAAATATTTTTATTTAACTTTGATATCGAACTTAAATTTGAATTATCGCGTAGCGAAGGTTTAAGCGGGATAACTAAGAAAATGACAATTACTTTAACTAAACTGAAGAACTGCTGTGTTTAATATAATCATGCTGAAGGTTTTGAAGATTATAATATATGTTAATTACCTAATCAATAATGTGTTGTCTTGTACTCTGGGGTATAATTCTTAAAACAGGACACTGGGGTTATAAAGTCTGTATCCGACATCTTTCAATTTGTTCAATCCTTAAATTAACGAATTAAAATATTTGCATATTATAGACCTAACCTAACCCAACACAGCGTGAGGAGCAAACATTCATAAAGTGATTTGTCACAAATTTTGAAAAATGCCATTTAATATATTAATAAAATCTATTAATGGATATCACAATTGTGGGGTTATAATGCAAAATGTACTATTTCCAAAACTCAAACTTTTCGTATAACACAAACAAAATAACATTTGCATAAAAATATGATTTCCAATTTGAAAACGACAGTCTTGTATACATTTATATTAAAACTAATATGATTAGTCGATAAATTACCTTATCTGCATACCTAACTCAATGTCGCTCATTTTGGAAATAGTACGTTTTGCATTATAACCCCACAATTAGTGTTCTAAAAAAGGTTTTTCTCCAACACCGAAATCATCATTTCCCAAGCTCTATGTTTGTGTGACAAATCACTTTTTGAATGTTTTCTTCTTACATATTGAAAGATATCAAATTCATACTATATAAATTGAAAAAAAAAACACCTCGATAAACATTTTATTTGATCCATTTGGACTTATCATTCATCTTCAGTTTTTTTTCCGAGGATTGGTAACATTTTACAGCTATCTTGAAAGTTGAAGCATCACCGCCAGAGATAATTACTCCTTACATTAGCCACTCTTAAAAAAATCTTCTAAAGGGAGATGTAAGTGGCAATGGCAAAGTGAGTGCGTAAAAGCTTATCACCCACTCTTGTCTCCGCTCTCGCATTTACATCTCACCCTTCCACCTGATGGCTATTGACAATGTTTCAACCCTTCGGATCGAGTACTGGCAAAGTATTTTTTTGTACGTCGATATTACTTAGTACTTGCACACCCTCGATTTTTACATTTCATATTTCTTGTTTACTGTCCAATGTACAGTAAAGGCGGGGCCGTAAAATATGTTGAAACTTCACCATTGAATAAAATAATTTAATCGCGACAATGTATTATAAATAATATGTAAACAAAAAAGTGCGAATTGGTTTATTCACCTGCTGAATGCATATTAGTTTGAATGACTAAGATAATATCGGCAGATACTTTATATATTCACGATGAGTTGTTTTCCTGTTTTATCGGGATTTTAACTCACCACCCACACAAAATATATATTACTATTTATGTTTGAAATAAATTATTTGAAATCTTAACACCTCGTATTGTAAATACATATCCAGTTGAAGAATCAAATTAAAAAAAAAAAAAAAAGTTAAAATTTAAGGTTTCTTGCTACATACTATCTGTTACTATTATAATCGCGTATTACAATACATATGATAAATGAATATTTAGAGTCATGGATATATTTATAAACTGCTATCACCAGCCATGGTTAAAATAAAATTATTCAAAATATTCCTTTTTTTGTTGCCTGCTGTGGCTCAGTTGGTTAGAGTTTGCTATACTGATCACGCAGGTTTGGGTTCGATTCCCGGTAAGATCACAGCGAATTTGAGAATTATTCAATTCAAAATTGTGATCGGAGACTGGGTGTTTGTGATGTAAATTCACATTACTTCCTCTCCTCGCATCCTTCTGATCCTTAAATAACTGGGTGTAGCAATAGCGATTAGTCAACCACTAGTCCTGTTCTAGCCCTATCCTTCTTTTCCTACTACTCACTTTAAAGAAAAATTGAGGTTGAGAATTTGAGTCACAAACAGTATTCGTAGAAAAAACTACTGTTGACCATTGGGAGGCCATATGCTCCACATTGGGAGCGGACATGGATAAAAAATATTCCTTTGAAAGTCCATTTAATGTTATTTTAACTTGGGTATTAATCGAATTATAATAAAAAATATATAGATACACATATACACTTAGAGCCTTCATTAGCAGGGCCACGTTGTTTTACTTTGCTAACTCATATTTATGAAAAGTAGGAGTTTTTTCAAATCTATTAGAACTAAATAAAAGCAAATTGATATTTTAAAATATGTTGCTTATTTTCTTTCTTTTCTTTCGCAGTAGGCGGAATGTCGCGAGGCGGCAAACCCGCCCAGCAGGCGAAGCGGGTGGCGCCGCCGGCCGTGCCTGACGCCTTCGGAGGACCACAACAGACCGGAGGGCCTCCCGGACTCACACCCATGAATGTCATGACGGTTGTGGGGCCCCAGCACCGGCTGTCGGGAAGCAGTTTTGGGTCATCGCAAGGCTATGCCAGCAGTGAAGATGCCGGCTATGCGGGGCACGCTCCTGATACACCCCTGCCCATAATCAGAGGTAAGAACAAAAATATTTGTTACACATATTGTGAAATAATTTTTACAAATAACTTATTAGATACACAAACTCTACGGTTTTGCGTATTATGATAATTTATAATACTGACGTTTCCTGCCAACATAAATAAATTCGTTAAATATTTTCAAGTCACTCGAGATCACCAAACGATAAAAGATAAACAGTACAATTTCAGAACTTGAATTATCCATGTAAGACTTTTGTGTTAAATATGGATACATCTTTATATCTTCAAATATAAATATATATTTGGCATTACAGGTATTGCCAATGTGCCAAATATTTTAAAGTTGATAAATCATACGAGAAAAACTCGATGAGAATTTATTGCAAGTCCCTCGAGATAAACTCGAGGTAAATTAACATCACAAACATCCACGTCTTAGGTCTCAAATTTAAATTGAAAAATCTAAATTTGACACTGACCTTATCGGGAATGGAACCCAAACCCACCTGGTCGGTAGAGTAAGCTCTAACCAGCTAAACCACGGTGCGCATAATTGAATGTTTATGAGTGCACCCAATAATTTTTAGCGCAGAGGAACGTTCCATGCAAAAAAACCGTGTACATAGACAAATTAAAGATACGTTCCATTCCATTGAATAACCATGTAAAAATAACAGACCGTGCAAAACGAGATGTACATAAATAATAATTTTAATAAATAGTTGTATTGTATTATATATAACCTAAAGATTTACAATAACCAGAAAATAAAACAAATAGATATAAGGTTAAAAAAAATTAAATGATTTCTTATATTATTCAATTTCCCTGATAAGATGATCACTCCGACTACGGGAGCACAGTCAGCGGGGCGAGTGGCGGAAGTGGAGGAAGTGGGAAGAGTCCAGGAGTTATCAGTTCCGGTCCCGGAGGTGGCCCACTCACATTCACCTTTCCAATACCTCAACAGCCCCTCACTCACAAAGCAGCCGTTTATTACCACCATCAGTTGGCGCTGCAGGAGGATCAAGGAATCGACATGACACAAGTAAAGAATCTATTATATTTTAATTTTCAAGTAAATTTGTGAATAGTCTATTTTTAATTTAATCTGGTTTATGCTATCAAAATTTATCAAAAAGTTTACAAAATTAGATTGTTAAGTAAAATTGTATTATGAATATAATTTGAATAAAATTTATGAAGAATTGCTTTAAGCTTAATTCAATTGCTTATGTTTCTACTGAGTTTTTCTTATTATAAACCATACATTTTTATAATACTATAATTAACAGAATTAGAGATAAATTAGAAAATTTATAAAACAATGATATGCAATTAAGTCATTAAAAAATATTTTTTAATATCTACCACCCAGAGCAGTGACGGATTAAGCACATCGGAGGCCCAGGCACAATAAAATTTAGAGGTCCTGTTTTTCAAATTACTGAAACTGAATTTAAAATATTATACGGGTTTTATCAAATATATGCTATTTTGAGGTCCCTAAGGTTGGAGGACCTTAGTGTGCTTATGGGGTGATCCACCACTGGCCCAAAGGTAAAAAATATTAGGGTGTTGATCGATAACCGTTTCAGCATCATTCCATCGTCAGAACTATTGTTTTCATAATTTCTGTTTTACAATTGATATATTTTACCATTAGATAATAGAGCTTTACCAAGTAAATGCCATTTCAATCAATATTCATGTAGAAGGTTTGTTTGCCAAGAACATCTTGGCGAACAGTTATTTAACATTTAATTTATACATTATAACCGTTTATCTTCAGAGTCCTGGCCGGGACAGTCCAGGATCATCGTCAGGTTCTGCGGGCTCCGGATCCGGATCTCGGCACAGCAGTGCTTCATTAGATAGCGGAAGAGCTTCTGGATGCCCTGCCGCTGCAAGGTGTTCACTCAGTTCCTGCTCACTTAGCTCCGATCACACTAGACTCGATAGACTTCTTTGTCAAGGACTACCTGTAAGCTTGTTTTGCATAACTATGTACACTTAGATCTATTATCAACTGCATGCTGGTTTGCGTGTAATCAATAAAAATGTGCTATTTGACTTTTGCAATACTTATTATGATTCAGATATCATCGTAGTGTTTGAGAGATTTTAGATGTCAGAGCTCCATATCGCCGAGTACAAATCTATAAATTGATTGAAAAATTGAAATATGTGGACTTTGCAACCGAAGAGAAAGATGTTGGCCACTCGCCTTAAGAGCCACGACCAGTTATGAATTGGCTGGTTCAGAAATTAGTAGTCTAAGCATTTTGTATTTTTGATGGATTCGACGGTTAATAAGTTCATTTTTATTATAAAACTTGATAACATTCTCACTCCAGTTGTTGCAAACTGTGACTAGTGTTTTGCTTTTTTAAGATGCGTCATCAGATACAGAATATTTCAAGGTTAACGATTAAACAAATAAATTAATATTAACTATAAACCTGGCTTTTAACTTCTATCTGTTGATGCTTCTTAAAAGGCGAAACCTGTGTCACAGTTTGTAACAAAATCATCAAAATTTAATTATATATTTAAAGTTTCCTGTCACCCTGAACACGTGACACTTATCATTTGCATTCCTTGCTGCGGAATTATACCACAACCAATGTAATGCTGTCAAATATAACAAATGATGATAAAGCTCAAGCAGTCATGACTCAATTCATAAATAAACAAGATCCATTAATAACAATAGACAATTTATAATACTGATGTAACTGTATATTACAGTTGAGGCCTTGGAATAACCTTGAATGTAGCAAAACATCTGATTAATTTGCAGCGTAATATTTGTAACATTTTTTTATTTATTTTATAAATACATATAAAACATAACATTGTTTGCAATCAATCAATTCGGACCAGGAAATACTTAAAATTAATGATATATCATAGACAATATACAAACATTTTATGTTACATATAATGATGTAATCACAAATCTTATTGAGACAAAAATCTACTTCTAGCAATATAAGTGCTTCGTTGCCTATTTATGCATGTTGCTCTGTACCCATTTGTCAATCAATTGGAGTGAAACGGTTCCTAGAACAATGATTGACTGCACCGTTAATTTTGCTCTGTTGCCAGTTGGTTTTATCGTCACCAACTTGCCAACTTATAAACTAATACAAACATGGGAAACCTTTCCTAGTTCTGGAGTCAAAGGCCAAACCAAATTATAAAATAAATTAATGAATATTTAATTGTAGTAATTAATGTTTACAAATTTTAGAGTGATGATTGGCATTGTATTTTCACTACCAGACTATCAATCTTTGGTATTGGTGTTTTTAAAGACAATCGCATAATGTTTTTTCTAGGTTTTTGTTGTGTTATTTTTTATTTATGGTTCTTCATATTAAAAAAAAAGTGAGAATCCGACATAACACTCTAATATAGTTTCAAGGCCTATCTTAAGAAGTAAATAAATAAAATATTTTGACTATGATGTGAAAATCAGTTTTGGAGATGCAACTAGAAAAATTTGGGAGAGCGAGTTGAATTAAATAATAAAAAATGAAATATATAAAACTTACTATGTTCATTTATTGGTATTTTTTAATGACTCACTCATCTTATGATTATCAAACGCCCCTGAGCTGACTTTGTGCTACAGTTAAGAGATTAATAGATGTTCATTGGTTGTTAAACCTGCCATAAATAGGAATGGTAATTCATTGCAATATTTACAATTTCAACCGACAACAATGGAGGGCAGCGTAGCACTTAGGCTAATTGCCAAAAACTCAATCCTGTCGTCGTAAACTCTTTAATAAACAATGGGGTCATTGTCTCTGGTCTCCTGTAGCAACGAATCTCTGTGCATTGTTATATTGTGCAGTGTCCCATAAATATTGAATCATTTTTGGTTTCATCCAATTGATTTCAAATAAACATATCTTGCCAAGTTGTTTTAAAATCTACTGACTAAAATTTTGTGAAACTTTTCCCAGATAAATAATTTTGAATTTGAATACAAATTTATTTATTAAATTTATCTAAACAAACGAAATTTTTCCACGAAAATTGCTTTTTACTCATTTGTTAAACCTCTCTATTTCAAATTGTGTAGGAATTTAAGCATATGGTTAGGAGATGTCTAGTGGTTATCTTATCACTCGCTCTGCCCCGTTTTTAGGATTGGATAGATGGGAGAGGATTTCAGGCATTGCAGACATCCATGACTTTAAACAGAAATCAATTAATGATTCTTTCTGTACTGGGATTAGAACCCGTGAGCATTGCAACTGAAACTAATGGCATAGACCACTTACACACGGACATATTTGCATAAAAAATAATTATAAAAGGATTTGCAATCGCCTGATATAGCCACAGCCCCGCTAACTGCCTCTATTGGTAAATAAGGATCATTGTCAAATTCCAATAAAGAGTTTAAAAATAAATGTCATATTTTTAAGTTGCTTTGAATATGCATAAATTATGACACTTATTCATTAATATAACAGAATTAATTATTTACGAATTCTATGTGAAAAATTAAATACTTCTATTATAGAACTTTCCGGCTAGCCATAAGAAATAGTTTGATATTTTTTTCCGATTCAAATCCATTGTGTATATTTTAATAAAATCATATGATTACCGATGGTCACTTTGTGTATTCTCTTTCTCTCCGTCTGTGAAGCGTGATTAAATAACTGCTGAGCAACGGTCCACATAAAAATATTTATTGTTATAATACTCAAACTGCTCGATGAAGGGAATGACAATGTTTGTCAAAGAAATAGAGAATTCTTTTAAGTATGGTATAATTTTCTTTTAACCATTCAATGAATCACTTAGCTAAATTCTCTCGACCAAAACGTTTGCATTTTCTTTTATCTGCCTGCATTGTCCCAAGTGTTTGGGTTTCTGCCAAACCACAGATTTATATTTTGTTTTTAGTGTTCAAAATTTATAAGTGAAATTTCAACTCACAATATTGATTTTAAAGCTTACGAGTGTATTGACTTCATTGAGTGAGGAATTTCAGTTAACAATGCACTAAAATACCTTTTTATTATGGGTTTGTTTTATTATAAGTCAGTCACACTTTAAGTTTGTTTTGGAAGGTTTCATTAATATATGGTTATGTTGTCATTAACTGTTTGGCTAATTCCAGTCCCATACATGATGGTTCACACTTGTTAACTTTCTATCCATTTCCATTGCATTGTTGAAGCTTCAAATCACCGAATGGAAAAAGATCAATTAATTTATTAATCAAAATATGAAATTGACTCACAAACGGTTCTCGTTAAATCAATTTCTGTCGAGGTGCAAGTCTAATATATCGGGAGCAAACATGTTTTAAACCAAAAAAAAATGTTCTTACACTATATTAAATTGCCCGTTCATATCGGACTTGATAACAACCAGTCCTCGTAAGAATACATACTGATTGATTTAAGCAATCTGTGCAACTAAAAAAAGCATAGTATAAGAGAAAAAGTCTTCAATACCTTTTTAGTGCTATTTCATGATGGTTTAAAAAAAACCCACAGCGACATAGCGCAGAGAAAATTATACTGCATTCCATTCCGCAATAAAGTTTGTTTCCGACAGTTATTTCGGCTCCGTGCTATCATCAGGGTTTTTTTTTGTCGAATATTATCATTGTCAAAAATATTTATATGCAAAGCGAACGCATACATTAGATTGTTATGCGAATGTGCCGCATTATGTTGTCATAATAATTCTGCAGTTACTTTTGTGATACCGCCTCTGGCCTCATATTTTATTCATCGGATGCCTCCACAAATTCATTTTTGTCTAACCCGATTTTCAACCAAATGCATTATTAGGTGCAGAGGTTGTTACATTTGAGTAAGATAATATTTTATTCTAAATAATTTTATACTGTAATCATTATGTTTCATTAATGAGTGCAAATGCTCTATTACTTTTTCAAAACTAATAGAAATTTATGTTAAACATAAATGTGATATTCCTGCACTCCTGAGGACCGCATCACAAGGGCTCTTAGGGTAGGCTTTCAAACCTAGTTTTTCTGTTAGGAATTTTCTTCCCTTATTCAGTGGACCAATTTTGAGGTGATGGACATTCGTCTTTCTACTCGTGCTGTTAGCAACAACTACTTTTGCATTATCTGATGGTCGTCACAGAGAGACGTGTTGGTGTGTGGCATTTCTCGTCGTTAATAAGCCTACGTCGGACCCCATCCTTTGGCCATCTTATTTATACTCTAGATGTTTATTTGAAACCTTATGTTTGTATTTTATAATTTATTGTACATTTATATTGCTTATGGTGATGCTAAAATGTCAAGGTAAGATCAAGGGCAACATTATGAAGTTAACGTAAAACTTTATTGGTGATTTGAGAAGAAACTAGAAAAGATTGACAACATTGCTTGACAATCATATAGCTGAGAATGAAAAATAAATTTACCAACAAAAAAAACACCTTTTTTTTAAATAACATTGTTTAACTTTAACCCCTTGTATTTATCGAATGTAAAACTGAAATATGAATCAATTCAAATATTAGGGTATTATTTGCAAACATGGCTCTTTCCAAAATGGTTAATAAATGAAAATTGAATTTAATTTTGTAAAACAATATGCATTTTAAAAGTGTTTTTAGTTTTACATTAATTTATAATGATATTTTGTATGTTATCAAGCCATGCTTGAAACTGATTTCTAAAAATACTTACTACTAAATAATAACTTACTACTATAAAATACTAAAATTTGTTTTTATTCACTAAATTACATTTATGGTTCATGTTTCAACAATTTTGGAAGGAGCCAAATTAGAAAATAATAGCCTCATATTTAATTTACCTTTGATATCTATGCGCTAAACATAAATATGTTTTTTTTATTTATATAACACATTCTATTGTAATTTTTTCAGGACCATGACATCATACTTGCGTGGCTGTCCGAACTCCACTTTGAAGAGTACGCCCCACTGTTTGCGGCTGCCGGATACGACCTGCCGACCATCACTCGGATGACTCCTGAAGACCTCACAGCTATCGGTATCAAGAAACCAAATCACAGAAAGAAACTCAAGGCAGAAATGGCCAACCTCAATGTTCCTGAAAATCTTCCCGACTTCATTCCGGTAAGAATAAATAAATAAATATTATTGATTTTCAAATAACCATACCTATAAATGTGTAAAAAAAATAACAATCACTCTTGCTCATTAACCCTTTGCAATACTTTTTTTCAATTTACTTATTCCTTACTTACTTTAATTTTATTACTATGATTATCATTCTAAAAATTATTACGAATATTAAAATTCATCTTACTCATAATACAAATTGTCAGTATTAACAAAAAACATCTTAAATGATTTTAAATTCATCGATCTAACTTAAATCTAAACTGTTTATTAATGTTAACCCTACCTCTTTAAAAGATTATAAAAGGGTCATTGCCTAACTTGTCCTAGCGTTTCTTTGTATTTTTCCTTGTAATTAACTTATATTCTTAACATTGAAATTTTGTCATTCAATATCTTAATTTCCTCCAGGGTTCACTAGAGGAATGGCTCCGCTTACTCCGATTGGAAGAGTACGGCCCGGCTCTTGCGTCTCAGGGTTACACAACCGTTCAGGACGCCACGCAGCTCGCGTGGGAGGATCTCGAGGATGCCGGTATCGTAAGACTCGGCCACCAGAAGAAATTCCTCTTGGCCATCAAGCGAGTAAAGGATATCCGCGCCGGAAAGCGAACAGTCGGACCGCATCCCGGAGACGTACAGCGTCATCACCATCATCACCACCATCACCCGGGGCAGACTCATGTTTGTACATTTTCATATTATTAACGATTCTAGTTTGTAGATTTTATTTTCGTTAGCTTTGTTTATTACCCAACGCAGCAGACTTTTAAAGCACAGTTTTGTCAAGAACATAAAAAAAATATGAAGAAATACTTCTATATCTTTAAATGACGCTAATCACAAAACAAATCATCCATCTTTTTTTATACGCCATCATTTGTCATTTATAATCATCAAAATTTAATATTCCATTACTAATAATCAATCAGATGTCAGGAAATCATTCATTAAAAAAACATATAGCAGTAAGTACGTATTGATATGTTAGAAAGTGCTCGCAACTCTGAATAAGTCTAAATCTCAATTGAATAAACAATTTAATGCATAATTCCAGCTAAATTATTAAAGACATTGGTGTTCACATTATCTTCTCATACTTGACTGTGCTTCAAAGGTAGGCTGGAGTTTTTCTTCGAGTTGAAGAGCAACTCGTCTCCCTTATTTATCTTTGCTTTCACTTACCCACCTTAACTCACTAACCATGGGCAGTTTTTGGTGAATACTGCATAATAAATAATATCAGCTATTATTATCATTTAACACTATTTCTTTGGTTGTTCTTTCACTACCAACGCATCTGAAAACATTTTTTCTTTTTATATTCTTATAAATACCGCTTCATAATAAAATTATCAGTGCCTAAGTATATAGTAATAATTTGCTTTTGAATGGGTTTTGAACAGATTTGCTAGACGAATAAGGATTTTACATTTCACTTTTTGAAATTGATGATTCTGTTGACTGTTTAATTTCAGATGTAAACACTTTTTGTTAGATTATATTTATAAATAATATTTCTGTTCATAATTATATTTAACAAATATTTTATTCAAAATTTCAATGAAGTTTGTAAAGATCAAATAGTAAATAACAGAGCTGTCAGACATTTGTATTAAATAAATTCTAAAATATCTATTCATGGACAGCTGTCAAAGACTGATGCAGAAATCTTATTTTATGAAATGTGTAATTGAGTTAATATTCATATGTGAAGTAAAATATGTGCGAGTTGAAAGCAGTTTGTACTTATTTGGATACAGACATGAAAAAATATGTCGTATAATAATTCAGAAATTTTTGAGAGTGAATTTGTGTCGAAACTTTTTATTTTCTCCAGCCAAAGATATTACAACAGACTGACAAATTGCCCATGGTTCCCTTGTGAAAAGATAATTATTCCCTATGTTATTGGGCTGTCAGAAATAGTGGCTTGGCCCGACTTTATTCCACAACCCGAATTATTGTCTGTTATTTTTATTTGACTTTTTATTAGTTCATCTGTATTCAAGATAATGCTCACTCTTTATCCACATTTGAACGATATATATTTCTGATAGACTGAGCATTATTGAATATTTATATTAGCAGTTTGAATTGATTGATTTCACCATTCCATTGACATACAAACCTCGTGCCATTAGGGGCTTAACAAGCATTGGTTAAAAATACAATTTTAGTTTTTGTAATACTTTGATGTCTTGCATTTCTCATTTTTTCAATAATTGTTTTTTGTCATATATTGACATTTTTACTTGTTGACTGACTACTCTTCACTGTTTTAAAATTGGATAACTGTAAAATAGGAATTGATTAAAATATTTTATTCTATTTATGAAACAAGGAATGTAACTTCATTTTTTTTGGATTCTAATTGCTCAATTCATGCTGCTGCTATTGCCTGTTATTTTCCCTACGACGTCCATAGCATTTTATTATTTTTTCACTCTCCGATGTTCTTGTTAGTAAAATATACATACTATATTATAAAATGGCTGTTGTGTGTTGAAAATCATTCTCACGGCTCTATCTCTAGCTGGCAAGAACACGAAAATGTTTTCTAGTGTCGCTGATTAAATTATTAGACGAGCGACGGCAGCTTTGAAGCAACCCTTTTCTCTACTTCTCCGCTTTTCTCATGATTCATAAAAATATATCTTAAACGCTTTTTTTGAAAGGCTTCTTCTGATCAATGTCGATGTCTAGTTTTCATTTGGTTTGATAGTTAAAATATTTTTATACGCAATACACATCATTTAGCAAAAATAGCTTTAGCTGAAATTTTTTATCTAGATTTAATACATAGTTTTCGTCGCTTCTATGAACCGTCAATGAAACTTGAACTCTATTATCAATCAATGATTGGATTTATTTAAAATTAGAGTCTTTCTCTTTTCAATTTATTAACTCTCATTTGATCATCAAAGTCATCATCACACTTATTCCATCATGATTTTGTAAAGCAAATTCTTCACATAATGTAATATCCGAGTATAGCCTTATAAGATACTTAATATAGTAACAATCTATGTACATTTGTTGATTATTTTTTGTTATCGAAAATAATTTAACAAGTAATACAATTTTATATATGAAGCCACAAAGATTTTTATTAAATACATCAACAGTATAAATCACAGCTGTGATGTGTCCATTAATTGAGCCTATGAGATATGCCAATTGAAAGCTTACACTACTCACAAAAGAAATACAAATCTTATCTGAAGTTTTTTTATATGTATAATATAAGCTATTTTGAGGCCCCTTACATTCAGAGACCCCAAGCGCTGCGCTTCATGTGCTTATGGAGCATTAATACGCCACTACTAAGCCAAACTACTTTGTTATTTTAATATTGCGTTAAATAAACATACATTAAGCAGCAAATCTTTATTCAATACTTTTATAAGAACATCTTCAATCTATTGTGACAGTTTTCCGATATTTATTGTTCACTGATAATAACACTAAGAAACTAATTTTGTCAACCATTTTATCATTCTTTACAAGATTGTGATGGAATATAATCCTTTTTCGTTATGATTAATAATTTCAAAAGCACCCAACAGTCAGGCATATAAAAGTAATTGAATTGTACCCGCTGGTGACCCTGATCTACTGTTTGAAGTTGATATTACATTGTTCAATGTGTACCCTGCGATATAATATATCATATCCCGCCTTTTATCGCAGTCAGTGTAATCTGTAACCTTGATCCGTGATTATGACATAACTGTTAAGTGTACCCACGGAAAAAATATGAAAGCATCTGTTTGCATGTGTATGTTTTATTTCTTTTTTTTCATCACCACCCCACATCACCACAAAAACAACACCGAATGCGATTGGCGAATTAACAAAAACACCAACTTTGAAAAATATTTAAATAATAAAATAATAAAAATTGGATAACAAACGCCTTGGACAAAATTTCGGACAAATGCACATAATTTATTCGGACGGCTGCGGAGCAGGACGCGCTCCTGACGCCCTCACCGATGAGCGCTGGCGATGTGACCCCCGGATCGTACGTTCACGCGTCGATGCACGCTTACCAGCACCCGTGGGAGGTGCAGCAGTCGCGAAATATTAACGCCAACTATAGCCAACTGCATCACCAGCAGCAAATGCAATTCTATCAGTCAAAGCATCCGGGGATACCGTTTAACACGACGGGAGCCGTCACGGCAGATCTGGTGCCCATTCAGGTATGCCGGCTGGTTCAACTTATGCCTGCCTCTATTTATCACCCACCCGTTTTACATTGTCTGGATGTCACACTGTTGTATGATTATTTTATTATTATTTCACCATCATTGTAATTTATGTATTTATAACCAATTTTTGTGTTAGATTATTACACATAATTATATGAAAATATTGCATTTTATTACTTTGTCTATTTGACAGAGGCATTGAAATTAATATATTTTATTATACTACAATCATCGCAAACATTTTTATGTGAAATGATTTGAATAAAATCTTTACAATTTATTGTATTATATGATCTGTACATTTAAAATGTTTTTTTTTTGAAAACTATATATTTTATTTTAACTATTAAATTATATATGAAGATTATTAAATTAGTTTTTACTAAAATGGTCGTAGATTTTAACAATTAATTGCATAGCGCTTGCAAGGCATGACTTCTTTCTAACTGTAGTTTTTTTTTGATTACTTATGATACGGTAGTTAACATTGTTTGATTTATATTTAAAACGCAACAGTAAAAAAATAATTATTACACTAACGATTTTAAGTAACCAGTGATGTTAATTATTTAATCATTCTTTTTATTATTAAATTTTGTGACTGTGAATCTTATTGTAATGGATATTTTCGCATTGTAGATCAGACAACCACGCGGCAAATCGCTGGAGAGCTTGGAAGACGCCTCTGAACGTTCGACGCACATGACTTTCTCTCCGGAGAGTACTCAGACTTATTATTGCACTCACGTCAACATGAACCAACCTAACTTGCAAACGTGGCGACGATCCTACGACGACG
Source organism: Himalopsyche anomala (assembly GCA_031772345.1). Taxonomy (NCBI): domain Eukaryota; kingdom Metazoa; phylum Arthropoda; class Insecta; order Trichoptera; family Rhyacophilidae; genus Himalopsyche; species Himalopsyche anomala. The sequence goes on from CM062840.1 coordinate 5,364,018, forward strand.
GCGACATCACCCCGACAAACGAAGCCGCAATTTTAGGGAGCTACGAAGGCGGGGGAACCCTTCCGAGGCCGAGGGGACTCGTCAAGCCGAGACCGGTCGCCAAAATAAGCGCGACGACCAAGCCTGTGAGAGAGAATGTCATATTTCAAGACGTCAATGAGAAATCTCCTAAATATACAATGGACGGATTCCAGAACGTGTACACTGATAAAATAGATTATGCAATGCAGCCTCAACACGTGACGCAAATGAGAATGGCTTACGCGGTCAGTCCGCACATGGGAAAGAAGATGCCTCCTGAACCGCCCAAGAGGCAGAGCTCCAATCCGGGTATCGACCAGGTCACCTCGCAGATGGACCACGTCACGCTGTCCGGGCAGCCTTTTGCATTTGCCAACATGGGATGCTACACAAATCCTGTAAGTATATATCTCTATTTAATGTACACAGCCTTTTTAGGGTATCGTTGAGCTGAATAATTTTCAACGTCAAGATTGCACATCACGTAATTTTCAACATCAAGCACTGTCGATAAAGTTTTACTTGATTGGCCATATTTACATAATCTTGGTTTATCCCAATAACCCAGAGTTTCTCATTCATCAACTTCTTGACAACATCTTCAGTGTGCCAAAGTAATTGTTGCGCTTACTTAACACATTAAATACGGGTGATCTTCGCTTACCATTATCAGCGTAAGCGTAAGAGTAATATTTTCAGATTTGCTTGAAAAAATATTTATCACATAATTAAGTTATAGTTATTATTAAGCGTGTATGTTTCAAATACATAATACAATTACATAATTATTACCTATCCCATAATTTGGATTAGATTAATTACTATGACAAATATTTATGTGCATTCATAAAAGCAATCTCAAAAGTATTAACAAAAGTCTTATTCAAAAAAAAAATGAAAGTACAGATTTTTTTATTTTAATAAGTTAAGTCAATCCTCACCGCATAATTAACGCTAAATATTGAACAAAACGTAACGGGTAAAAATACATTACCCGTCAATTACCACCAGACTACAAAATCGGTAAAAATGTCCTTCCCGTAGTAAACCATCAGTCAGAGAAAAGGTTTCTCCCATCACATATTTCATGTGTAATATGAATATTTTTTTACTGGTTGCATTATAATGCTTCACACTTAAATATGGATCTGTAATATTGCTCAATGACCTTTTATTTTCTTATCATTGACCTTATTCGGAATTATCATTTAGCTATTGTTAGAAAGGCACTTTTTAAATATTGGTAAATGTAAGTAACATAACGTTTCTTTTTCCTCAGTACGTGCAGCACGGGTACAGCAATACACACCAAACAACTGTAGAGATTCACGCAGAAAAGCACGCTGACTGCTCAGGAAAGACCAGCCCCGGAGTCCGACGCGGCCTTCCACTTAGCCTGCCGGCCTATCCCAGCTCCGACAGTCTGAGCAGTGTGTCTCTAGAAGGCGCTGCCCTCTCAGCAGGGCTGGATCCGCCTGCCCCCGCGCCCGCTTCGCCACCTCGGTGGTCTTCTTCCTCGTCTTCGCACACCCCGGTCAACTGCTCCCTCGCCGCTCAGAGTCGAAACGGGTCGGATGCTAGCTTTAAGGTAACTAACAACTGTATTTCCTCAATTTTGAGACGCATGTCTTACAAACTGATAGATTACCTGTTTTGGCATCTTTAAAGTCATAGTGCATCTTCTTATCAATGACGTCTTTAAAAAAGCTGTCAAAAATGCAATAGAATATGTTTCCTAGAAAAAGACTGGGAAAAAAATTGATATATTTAAATCTATGAAATTTTAGGCGGATAGTATGTATCATAAATGCTTCATATTGCCAGTATAATATGATTTATGTCTTAAAACTAAAGTTTTTGTTATGTTTTTATTGGTATTTTAAAATAATATTCTGTCATATCTCCTTATAGTAGAAGAAACACAATTATTTTTTATGATATTTATAATTATGCATTGGTTGATGGATGTCTCAACATTAGTACTGTTTTCATGATTCTTAAAGCTTTCTTTAAATTGTCCAAGTATTTGATTAAGAATATTGAATTCCTTTATTCTTTATCTGGTTCTAAGTCTCGTACACCCATACAGAACTATTGTTTTACGGTTGTACGATCATCTTTATGTTTTTCACACTATTATTATACTTGAATATTTTTCAACAGGACATGAATTATTAATCAACTGATTGTAGGCAATTTTTTATTTGTAACTTATTTATTCATCCCTTATTTCCAGTCAAGTTCGAGCACTGAATCCGACAGTCTACCTTTCGCAAACGAAAACGCAGGCACAATAAAGCAAAACCGTAGTCAAATGGGTTCCCGACCGCACACGGCTGACTACGGCCGCGGCGGAATGCCCCTATCCTCGTTGCCTCCCAGACCACCGTCCACCACCCCATCGAACGCCAACAACTCACCCGGCAACCAGAATTCTTCCCACGATACTTCCGGATCGGAAGCTATTCCTGCTAAGCAGAAAGTCAACCTTTCTGCGGAGCCGGGCGATGTTTTAAACGACATCGGAAACATGCTGGCCAATCTCACCGATGAGCTCGACGCCATGCTCGAAGAAGAGAAGAGACAGGGCTTAGCCGACGATTGAACCTCTCCTCACATTGTCGATCGGAAGAGATTTTCTGTGTACAGTTTGAGCAACATTACTACTGTTCGTTCATACATGATGTTTTCTACGTGTTTTACTATCCATTCTGAGAAAATAAATTTACAATCTACTGTAGGTTAATACATTTGCCAGTGTTTCATATTATATTCTACATGAAATGTTTACAGGGCGATTTTGTAGGTTATAAAATTCTATTGAATTTATAAAAATGTACACCATACCGACGCATGTTTTGGTACCCATGGCAACCCAAACCCAGTCCTATCATAATATATTTTGATTATTTGCATACTTTTCTTTCATTATTATATGCAGTTGTATCTTATATAACTATCAGGGAAGACTTTTATTCTGTCTCTCTCCGTAATGACACGACAATCTTAATTTTAACACACTAGCGTACCAACGAAATGGCATTGCATTTTTTACATTCCAAATTGATTAAAAATTTTCGAAAAATCGCTGTTTGAAATGAAAACTGTTTTTTGTTATTACAGTTGATAACAGCCCAATATTTTTAAAAATTTTAAATCATGATAAACTCAAAGAGAATTTTACTACTGGAGATTATTTGTGGAAAAGACCCACGCCCACACGTAGGACAATATACCTAGAAACATCTGATCGCTAAACAGTCCATTTCAATATTCTAACGTCTAAACCAGGGTTTCTCAACGGTGGGCCATATGGCCCCCCAGGGGGCCACAGCATGTTCTAAGGGGGCCACAGAGATTTATTTTTGTTTTGGGGAGCCACAACACAGCTTGGGGTCACGGGCATTTATAAAACGATACAGGGAAGAGCATAAAGGCGGACGTCGCGCAGCTATTTTTTGTAAATCCGTAAATAAAATAAATTACTGGCATTCTAGATTCGAAAATCTCGGAAGAGCTATAAAAAAGGTGGGTTTTTAATTTTCATGGGAAGACAAAACAATGGTATGGGGGTCACAGAAAAATAAAGACACTCAAAGGGGGCCACGCTCCCAAAAAGGTTGAGAAACACTGGTCTAAACTATTGGCAGAAAAATAATGACAGATCAATAATAAGCAACATCATTTTAATACTTTGTCCATCAATTGACATATTATATATTTCAAATTATTTTATTACAATAAATACATCTCCAACTTTCACAATGCAAAATGGAGAAAAATTATTGAATTTTCCTTATCTTATCTTTTTTTGTATGATTCTTTTGATGTATTTCAATGTATTTTTTTTATCAGGAATACACTTGAAAAATTATCCATTATGTAGTTGGCAACAGTTAATGACATAACAATATTTTTGTTCATTTTTTTTGAATACTGATTAATAACTTTATAGAAATGTTGCATATCGTAGCTTGCTTATTTTTTAAATGATTTTTTTTTCCAATTCAAGAAGCTATTTAATAATTAATTATTAATTCTTCAATTAAATTAATTCTTCAAGAAGCTATTTATAATATAATATATGTCAAATAATCAAGCACACTTAATTAACAATTTTAAACAATTCATATAAAGCTACCTTTAGCTTTATCTTAAAATGGCTGCCCTTATGCCTAAAATAAATGGAATTCGTTTGGCAAGTTTATTGACAATTTCATGATATCTATTCGATAACATGGCCAGATCAGTCGATGATAGTGGTTATACCAAATTTGCTCCCAATAAATAACTCACTATCTTTGAATATTAAATGATCATTTTGTCTATAATATTTTTCGTGTATGTAAGTAAACACTTGTTTTATTAAATTTATTTTATGGTCAACATTCAGCTTTTATAGTATTTTTTATGGCTTGTTCGTAGACCATAACTAGAATCGAAAAATTGACATAGTATGTATATTATAAATAGCTTCTCTTAGTAAGGCATTTTCTCTCATCCACCATGCATATTATAATGTAACATCATAAAAATTAAAAGGTCCAACATTTATAATATATATTTTATCAATGAATGAATTCCTAATGAACAGTTATTGCACAAAATATTTTAATTTAATAACTAAAATTGAATAGATTGCTATCGAATTATCTTGACAGGATCTCTACTTATAAAATTATGTTGAAAAATTATTTTATGAAATATACCAAAGTTAAAATCATATTTGACGATGCAAAAAAATCTTGCAAAATTTTAAAATAATGATAATAAATTATGACACATTTTTCAGATACGTATTTGTACTATAAATATATATTCTAAGCTTCTTTTGTAATCTGATATTTATTTTATCTAATCATTTTATTTTATATACAATTATTTCAATAATATATTTTCCTAATTAACAGAATCCATTACAAATTCAGTTTTTTATTTTACTTAAATAGAAATATATTTTAATAGTTATTTAAAAACACTGAATCTTTTAAAAAGTAATATTTTATTTAAGTACTCTATGGTTTAGCTTATAAAAAATTAGCAGCTATTGTCTGTTATTTTTTTTCATTTAGTTTTTTATCGAAACATGTAACTAATGAAATAATATGCAGCTCTTCCAATTTAATGGTTATTGTAAATATTATAATTAATAAACATGATTTTTATTTTGCCGAATGTATGTAGATTTATCACTTTTTAAGCCTAAACTTTTTTATATGCCAACTGTAAAACTTTTCAAATTATTTTATTAAGGATAAAAATCTTAAATTACTGTGTCTCTCTGAAACATTATAGATATACAGTGATCCCTGGTATTAAATGTAAAGAGATAAATTGAAAATTTTGGCCTTTATATCATCAACATTGTCTAGAAAAAAAAACTTCACAACAACTTCGATTTCAAACATCGATTATAACACGTGCAGCACTTAGAGATGGTTAACAGGTTCAAATATATTGTGATAAATTATTTAGAGAGAATTACGTCAGATATATAAATAACTCGTAGAATATTTATTTCAATCAACCTGAGAATGACTACGTAAGAATTTTAAAGCATAAGACATACATACATTCCTAGTGTTTTATTCTACACTACATAACTCACTCATAAGTACTAACAGCGATCACTGTATTTTCTTTTCGGTGCTTGATGATGTATCATTTCACAGTGATGCTTTACATTTTCAATCAAGTAATCGAATTCTTAAACTACTTTATAATATGACATGTACATTTATAGCCGGAAGCTACAACAAATAAACGCTTCACATTTTTTAACTAGCTAGTGATTGATTTGGCCATGTTATTCGTAAGCATATAACTCTATTGATAAGTTTTTAAAATTGTAATTTACTAATAAACGATGTACTACTATGTGAATGTAGAAGGTTGAATAAATAAATTAGTTGTAATGACAACTAATCATGTATGATATTTAGCAATCAACTATTACTGTTTTGTTATGTCAAAAAACAAACATTAACACACGAATTCCTGCAATAGATTTTGTACAGTTTCCATAGTAATGAAATAAAAATAATAAAAATCTAGTATACGGTTATATAATGAAATATGTGGATAGAAAAATAGTTTTTGCATCGTAAAAAGGATTGTTTTAGTCTCATTATAATAGACTTTTAATATTCATTAATATAAAAGAAAGCCTTGTATGAAATTTAATATGACGATAATGAGCTGGTTTACGTTTTGCAGATTAATAGTTCTCGGCTATTGGACGTTTAATAGATGGCGTAAAATTATTTCGCTTTTTTTTTTTGATGAAATTCATCGAAAAGATAAAGATTGTTTGGCGAACGGAAAGACATTTAAAATCGTATTCTTGCAAGAATATATTTCAATATGATCTTTATAGAATATGTGTTCTTAATTAATTAAGTATTTTTTTTATTATTATTATGTCAATACGGCATATGAATTATGAATTAATTTCTTATAGGTTTTTTTCTAATTAATTAGCGACTGTTATTTTTAAATTTTATATGGTCATTTATAAACTGTCAAAGTTTTTACTGTTTCTTTTTTGATAAATGCGGCTAAAACTTTTATGTAACCGTTTTGAAAGAAATAATAAAGCTTTGAGATTTTATATATTAACCAAAATGTATGATTTCCAACAATTACATTATAATATTATTATATGATTATTTTGTAATGAAATATATAAACACTTTATAGAATTGAAATATTTGTTTTCTTTATTACCTACTTCCCAAACTTACTCAAACAGTACACACCTTTTGTTGTCTCTACCTGTTGGGCTTACTCGCCCACCTCCACCTACCACAGTTTCAGAACCATCAATTTATCACATGATTTAATTAATAAATTGTAGTATATTAACATTTTTTTTTTTGTTTTTGAGTATCGGAAGCAGCAGTTCGATACTGCGAATTTTTTTAATTAAATGTGCTAAAATTCAATTACTTTTGAAAGAATGATGCTTTGCTACGGTTCATCAGCTTAGGCAATGGATTGTTGGATTAGCTTGCACAATTCTATTAATTGTAAAAACACTTCTGACACTCAAATGTATTGTGAGAATCAACAGCAAAAGCATATCAACATTTGATAACCAACCCAACTTGACGGCGAAGTCACTTAATCCAGTTATGAATCTTATAGTTTGAAACATGGTTGCCAGATTTTTAAATGTTTACTTAACATATGGTTCTTTAAGGGCCAGCAACATATCGGAAGTATTTTTAGCACCGTAGGGGAAGTGTCAAACAAGACGACACAGCAAAGATTATGATGTTATGTGATTATTTGACTTTAAAACATTTCTAGTTAAATATCTGTTGATAAAATAATAATAATTTTAACTTTTAATGTCACTTTTATTCATATTATTATTATTTGTCATATTTTTACCAATTACTTTCCATTAAATCATATTTAATTTTAAAAGTGCATTCATAATGTATTATAAAATTATGTCAATATTTCCTCCTAGAGTCCTGGATTTTATTTTGACGAGATTCTGAGAATACTTCTCACGCAAGCTTAACACTAGCCACACTTTATTTGCAATAAACAATAGTTGAATTAATCAATCAATCAATTATAAGTTCAATGTAAGAATTCGATTAATTTAAAAGTATTGAACTACCAACAATCAAATTGGACCAAACAAAGCTGAATCGTATGTTAAAAATACTTTGTCCCGTGTATTATTTACTGTGGTGCATCTGGTAGTATAAAAACATGTGCAGCACAGTGAATGTCATGCATATGCCAAATAATCGGCAACTCCTTTGCCAATTATTGCACACTTAGTAGTTATTAATAGAGTGTAGAGTTCTGGTAATGTTTTTATAGATATACATATCATTGATGTTTTATAAAAAAGACGAATCAACCATTTTAGCAATATCCATATTTATGTGATAAAACAACACTCACCTCACCAGTACACTAATTTCTGGACAATATTCCTAAAAAATGATGGCTTGTGTGACACCTTCTTTTATTCACAATATTTTTTTGTCTTATACATTTGTTTTGATGAATCGAAAATTTCAACCAAATGATACTTACAATAAATTATAATAAGCTTATATTCATTATAAAAATGTTGAGATACTTCATAAAGTAAATAATCAAGGGTTAAGAATGAATACAGTTTTTGGAAATTAATAAAGTCATTAATAGAAAGGAAACTATAGTTAATAACATTTTAAATAAGATAGGTGGATCACTATTGTTGAATTTATTTTCATTGGGTTTTACCACGCATTATGAAAGTAATTATTTTTTAATTAGTACTATCAAAGTTTGTATCTTACCCCTTCCTTTCGTTCAGTTGAAAAGAACAAACCCTGAATTTTATTTTGTAATTTATAAAATAAAAATTAGAATCAATTTTTAGTTTATTCGTAAACGTTGCGATGGTCTGATGATGCTTCTCAAAGAAGCAAAACACGTGTCACATTCTGTAACACAAGTGAAATAACAAAGTTATCAAATCGCCAATCAAATCAATCAACTGATGAAATAGACGATTATAACAGTTGCTTATATCAATTAAGTAAGACCAGTTCTTTTTTTTTTAAAAAAAAGGTCTAAGAAGGTATATTATTTATTATATATTCAAATATCATTTTGATAGAATTAATGACGGCTTTTCATATAATGCTTAGAAAATAAAACAAAATATACATATTTTAAAATAGAAAAAATAAAATTAAACATTTATTGAAATTTCGAGAAAAAAAGGTGCCGGGACGCCGTTCCGCCGCGTTACAGGGTAAAAAAAGCCCTGAGTAAGACCTTTAATAAGATGAAGCAAAAAAATTGGTAAAAGATATATTAAAAATATATATATACCTAAATAAATATACAAATTATCAATAAAGTTTCAAGTAACAAAAAAAAGTTACTTTGAAATCATTTTATTTGTAGACTCGCAGGATTTGGTATATCTGAGAACTTACTCAAAGCTAATAAAAGAAAATACGATTTTCCAATGTCATGAAAAGTAACTTTATTTACTAATGGAGGAAACTGTTTTACCGCCCCTTTAATAGGTCAAATAAATGTTAGACAATATTTATTTAACGTAAATCAAAAAAATTGTGAATGCAAAATATTTTTGAATAATTTATTGATTATTTTGATCTATAAATTGTGACTGGGATAGTTATTTGTTGTTGAAAATATCGTCGCACATTCGCTATTTCATCATTACAGTCTCTAGTTCCGTCGCGTAGTCAGTGTTCTAAAGAAAGATGGAAGGCACGGGTGCTTACGGCGGAGGCAAAGCGGGCGGAGCATTTGATCCGATTGCTTTTGCACAAAGGCCCCCGGTTATTCTGAGAGCCGTGTGTTGGGTGAGTTATTTAAATGAAGTATAATTAATTTTAAATTCCCGTCACGCGTATTTTTTGCCGTTCGGCTACAACGTCGAAAAATCGATTTGACATTTGTGGGAGTGGGGTGAAAAACTACTACCGAGTAGGGGTAGCAAGATCAATCCTCATCTCGCAATTGTGCCCTTTATTGATTGTGTATGATTTATTTGACATCGAAAACACTATAACACACTCCATAAATGACACCCTGACATTTTCTCTGTCATTTTCCGCTTCGAGTGTCGTAAATATTCATGATATTGTATAACGCTCTAAAATTGCTATAACATGCCCCTACCCCCTTCGTTGTATTATTTTACTACAATTTATTATTGTATTGAAACGTTTAATATTTAATCAACTTTGGAGTAGATCGATTATCCACTCTGTAATGACGCCGTGTAAATTATGAGGGAAGGACGAAAAATGTTTTTTCTTATTTCAATTGCGCAAATATATATTTTTTTCATTTTGACGAACACCAAAAATGTTTTTCACTGATAAATTATATATAAAATATGCGTTTTAACCATTTTATGATAGAAATACTTTTAATGCGTCGAATCATGAAAAAGCAATAACAAAATAACTAGCTATATTCAATGATCAAAGAAACATTTTTTCATAACATAAAGCGCATTATCTTGACAATTATTACATTTTTTCACATATAAATAGTACTCAATTATTTCAATGAATAACAATTGAGTGTTTTTTTTTCCGAAAATAATATTTGAGAATTATCTAAAACCATTTTCTACAGTTTAAAATATCACCTCTTTAAACTGTTTTTTAAATGCTTAGCTTTGCTACAACTGTCAGTTACTTACCTATGTCAAACCAAACTTATTGCGGATCAACTGTATATATTGATCTAACCGGAAATCATTGAGATCCAATGAAATATATAAAATAAATGACAAAATTTCGAATTTAGAGAATAATTTAAAATAACCGAGTCACGCCCTGTTCATTTAGTTTCCCTGCGTGCTATTTCCTTAAATATCTTGAATAATTTTTCTATGATGTTTAAATCTGGCAACATTATATTACAGCACATAAGACGGATTATATTAATATTGATCTCTTATCACTGGATACTTAATATAATGTGTTGATTCTAATTTATATAATATAAAATTCCACAAAGTTACAGCCGAATCCATCAAAGGAAATAAAACTTACAGAAATTCAATATAATTTATATTTAAAAAAAAAAAAAAACTATTCGTTACTAAGGTGTGGCGTGGTTTCTGTCATACTTAAATGTGTCGATAATAAATCCCTCTCAAACTATATACTTTTTGCACGACAGATAAATTCCTGGGAATACAGTAAAAATATGATAAACATATTGTAAACAGCCTTACTTTCAATTTCTAAATATAATTTTAGCTTTTAACCACTAAGCTACAGGTCCTAGTGAGAATCTATTACATGAGTTATCTTACAATCTTCCCCCTTTTCTTTATTAACCCTTTTAGTAGAGTTAATTTTTATTAAATTAGTTTTTTTACGTTTTTTTTTTACTTTAATACATGCAAAAATATAAAAACATTTTTTTTTATTGTGGATCAATCTGAGAAGAATATTACTTATTATTTTAAGAAGTAAATATTTCAAAAAATTAAATACTCATTTGTACTAATTTCACTTTTATTTAATCAGGACCGATTTCGCTCATGACAAGTATTATCAACTCAATAATGCCCGCCATTAGTGAAACCGTTGCTGATCATATTAAATAAAAGTGGAATTAGTACAGTTTTTTTTTAATATAATGCCTTTCCACCAAGTATTGACAGTGAAAACCGTAAAAGTGATGAGTATTTTTCTTTTTTAAATTTTAAAACGTATTGTTGAAAGTATAAATTGGACTGATTCACTATTACTTTTAAATAATTTTCTAGACGCTATTACTTCGAATGGGCCTAGATCTTTTTTGCATCATGTGTGGGCATGTGGCACTCTAATAGCGTTGATTCCAGGAAGGTTGTTGGAACCAAAATGGAATATAATGCTCAATATTATATGGCTACAGATTTATTAAAAAAATCTTTTGTTTGTAACAGTAATAAAAAAATAATAACACTGTCAAAAATCAATGATAGATGTGTGTAGTATCCATATCTGTATAAATAACAGTAATTCAATAAAAAATATGTGAATAGCAAGCAATAGACAAAATACTTCCCTGTACTGGTACAGCGATACTGGGTTAAATTCGTTTCTGTGTTACTATTATATTTATATTCTTACCTCATTTGTTACATTACCATAAACTTGCAGTTCAGTTATTAATTAAAACAACACCTTTGGCACATATTAAAATTTAATGGTCTCTAGGTCAAAGTATCCTTTTCGAAGTCTTGCCTTGTAAGCATGTAAGTTTGACGTTGAATCAAATCCTAATTGGTTTTAACGATCAATAAATATGATCGCCATGACCACCTCCGTAGTGAAACTAATTCAATTTTGCAATGTCACGACCTCATCAATTTATCACTCAACTTTTTAACGATAATAATAGAGTTAATATTTACCTTAGGTAAGTTGATGTCTTATAAAGGTGACCCTAAAGTTATCATTTCAACTATGTACAGTGGAAACTCTATATTCGTCAATAATCTGTTTCCTGAAGGCCTAACGAATATGGAAAATGACAAATACAGAAACAATTTTCACATGAGAAATAACTGAAATTCAATTAATCTATTCCCAGCCCCCGAAATGATACAAAGATATTGTTAAAACTATGTCTTTATTGTGCTGAATAGATATTGTGGTAGAGCTGGAATGATGATATGAAAACAACATATGACATTGTTTACGAAATATCTGAAAAGAAACCACACCTTATTAATGATTTGCGAAGATGTGTAAATTTCATTCAGAATTATCATAAATCTTTTCAGTGTGTTCGGCGTTGGTTTAATTGTTATTCATTTTCAATATCAAGTTGAAATGAATAAATTCCTTTCTTTTTACGTTTTTTTTTTTTTATCTGAAGATGCAGTTCACAAAATGGTTACATTCAGCTCCAAAACATTGGATAGCAAAGTTAAGTTAAATACTATGTATGCACACAAGAAAATACTATTATCTAGATCAGTGGTCGGCAACCTTTCGAGAGACTGGGTAAAATATATTTTTTTATCATTCTTTTAAAAAATCATTTTTAGAAAATAATATATATATTTATATACGATACATAATATATTTGCATGATATATATATGTAAATACAAAACACACATATAATACTGTTATTGGTGGCTTCTTTGGTCTTATTAAATAAGTAATTTGATAAAAAAAATATCATAATTTCTTGGCGGGTAACTCAAAATGTCAAAGTGGGTAATTCAATTACCCACGGGTAAAAGGTTGCCGACCACTGATCTAGATAGAAACTAAATGTTTTTAAAAAAAATAAGATGCCTACATAATGAGTAGATTTTATAATTTGTAACGACAGATTGAATGGAGGATTAAATGTATTGATTTTTCAATATATGTGATATGAATTTGGATCTGGGGCATGCAATGTGCCTCTGACCCCACCCTTTCAATGGAAAATGGGTCATTCTGTGCTAACGGCGAGTCCACGTGACTTTTTCCTGTTACTTCTTATACCCTACACACTTCTGGGGGAGTTTCAGCAATTGCTTGCTGCACATTAATCATTATAAAAGACTTATTTTTACACTTTCCAAATTCCACAACTATTGCTCTTTTCTGAACACTCTTTTTACTCTTTTTAATAGTTCTTTACCAAGGGCGTGCCAATGAAATCAACCTAACCTAACCCATCGAATGGATATAGTGGAATTAAGAAAATCTGTATAATTAAAATAATATTTTATGGTTTTACTTACGAGTGGGATGTGACTGAGTATTATAAAAATTATTTCAGCTGTTCAGCGTGGTAGTTTTCGGATGCATATCCTCAAAAGGATGGATGGTGGACGCGGAAACGGGCAAAGAAGTCTGCCTGTACAACAAAGACACAAACGCTTGCAACTACGGAGTGGGCATTTCGGTGATAGCCTTCATCGCCTCCGTCGGCTTCATCGTGGGCGAATTTATGTTTGAGCAGATGTCCTCGGTCAAGACGAGGAAACATTACGTACTCGGAGATTTGGGATTCTCAGGTATGTGATTGTAATATTTTCTTCATCAGATTAGCCGGTTCTCCAAAAGAGTGGTGTTAGCACCTCTAGCGTTCATCATATTCGGATGCGGTGTCTGTCAGTTTGAATTCTCACAATTGCAATTTTATAAATTGATTTTGCAATAGACTCAATTTAATTGAAAATCAGCACAGACGCTATTAATTTTACGTAAAGACTACTTGAAACGCCAGAGAAAAAAAACATACCATTGATCTTAAAGTACAAATATTAATTTGGGCTCTATGCATGTCGTCAGGGTTTTGAACAGTCAAAGATCCGAGATCTATCCTGGTTTCTTAATGTGAATAAATACACTTTTAATTCCTACAAAAATAAATAAAAACTGTTTTTATCAAAGGAAATTAATAAATCATCATGCATTGTTTTGAATACAATGTGGTCTGTAATTTCAAACCAACCCTAAAAATATCCACATAACACACCCCGGCAGTGGATCCATTAGTGATTTACATTTAGTGTACTCACGCGTTGAGATGAATCTAGAATATAAGTTGTATGAAAACCTTCACATTTCATCTTTATTCTCTATGAATATTGTTTACGTAACAACTGAGTGCTAATAAAATTGAAGGCTAACCCAGTAGATATATCTGAATTGCAAGAAAATATGATGCCTTACTATTAACAAATCTAATAAAGAATTTCACCAAGTACATATTTGTTAATATTATTAAAATTAAAGTCAAAATGCAGAATTAACCATGTAAGTAGAGAAGTGTTTTAGAGTTGAATGACTGACTTACAACCAGTTTTTATCAAACCCCATCTGTTGAAATACCCATTCTGTGTTCACTTGCTCTAAATCTAACCTTCGGTGATGGGCACATTTGAGACATAAAATAATAATGAGGGGCGCATGCTGGATTTCTTAAAAACATTATTTCTGTAATATATGTAGCAATTACTATATTGTAGCTGAATTATTATTATTAATCGGTAAAATAAGTATTTATATACCTATGAGAGTATTTATATAATAAAAAAAGATGAAGTTCAATAAAAAGTACAATTTGAATCGTTCAAATTATGTACACTCCCACAGATTTTGTCACTAACGGCCTGGGCTTCGCCTTTCGGCATCTTCAGGTGTTCAAGCGCACGGATGAACTTGAACTGACGCTTAGTAAACGGATGTTTCGTGTTTATATAATAAATAAATGTATCACTGAGTCTAAAGCCATTGCTGGCGAAAAGGATAAGCTCATGGGAATTCCCAAAGATTTGAGTAGTGGTTTTAAGAATTATATTTATTTGTTTGTCGGAAAAGGTTTTATGACCATTTTTATATAGGGTACAGAAGTGGCAACCCCGGCATATGCAATATTTCATTTAAAATCGGAAGGCGATATATAGGGCTTCCAAACCGGTTTAAACCGAAACCGGTTAACCGGTTTATCGCGTGTTTTGAAAAAACCCGAAAACCGGTTTATTTCACTCGGTTAACCGGGTTCTATCAAAAATATTTTTCATTATTTTTTACAAAAAGAAAAATGTTTTATAATGAATTTACTGCGTTATATAGGAAACAATTCACAAAATACAACAAACATGTACATATACATTTTGTAGAATAATCTACTTCTGTCTCAAAGTTGTCCATGTTGTGAACAGAAATGACTCTTTTAAATAATTTGACATTTTTTCGTAATTATTTAACACAAGTGAATATTTTGGTATTCTACTCTATTTTTGTCTAAACGTTGGATTTCTTGTCTTATCCAGTTGATATTATTAAAAAAATTAATGCATTTAAACATCATTCTTTTGGTGAGTTTTATAATCAAGCTCTATTTTTTTTATTTGACGTATATTTTTTTTATCATAAAATATTTTTTCACATGTTATAGTAATTGCTACTTTGCCATAGCAAACAGGTTGGTAACTAGAGTCCCATTAAGATATATATCGTGTTTTTTGTTTGAAATTGGAGTATTAGCTGTTATGCCAAATATTGAAAAAAATAACGACTTTTTTTGCATACCTACCTAATCAAAATATGATATTTCGATTTAAACCGGTTACCCGGTTTATTTGTCAGAAAAAAACCGAAAACCGGTTAGTGTTTAAGTCCGGTTAATTGGAAGCCCTAGCGATATAACTGTGCTCTGTTTATTTCCAAAATTTCCTGGCAAAAGAGCTTATGACCGTCCGTATTTGGGTGTAACATTTTTATCCCTTGTTCCTGATTGAACACGTGTCCTTCCAAAATTAAGTGATTAGCAAAAGTAGACGTGTCTTTTTTCAATCTAAGGGGTGCCATATGCTCTGATAACCTGGTGTTCAGTGTCCTTTGTGTTTTGCTTCTTGTTGTACAAAATTTTATATCGGCAAAACACAAAGGACAGTGACACCAGGTTATCAGAGCATATGGCAGCCTATAGATTGAAAAAAGAAAATGTTAGAAATTTTCCAACCAATTTTCTCGTGCATTGCATGCATGTAAATTTATTTTTATATATCGAGTATGTAGAAATTTGGGCCCCCCTTTGCCTCATGCATTGCATGACTCTGCTATGAGGTAGCTACGCCGCTGTTGACAATGTATTTCACTTACTTATTTACTAACGTTGGGAGAGTAAGGTGATTATCTGAATCGTAAACAGTTATCAATTTTTTGTTTCTCAGTTATTAGATACTTTGTTAGGGCGGCACGAGCGCCCGCGGACACAAGGTTAAGAAAGCCTGCTCTAAATAATGAGCCGACTCAAAAATAAAAATGATGTAAACAGGAAAACTTTAATTTGAATGTTTCATAGTACAATGATTGACCAATGTGACATGGAAAATATAAATAAAAATGAGAGTGCACAATTAATATATATATATATATGTATGAATGTTTGTAGATAGTTCATCACTGTGCAAATATAGCTTTAGTAATACTTGTGTAATAAATGGCCTTTTATATTCTGATATCATGACACATAAATAGATGCAATATTGTATTATACAGCTTATCCAGTAGTGGTAATATTACAACTTACGTACATACTGTTATCAAGGGCATTTTTTTTTATCAGCTCTATTGATTCTTGGCAGAGTACAAGTTACACAAAACATAATTGTTATTATAATATGATAGATTACCCAAATAGTGCACTCCTACAAGGGTGCTGTCAATTTTTCAATTTATCACAGTAGTAAAGAATACCTTTAAGGAATCTGAAGTGTTTGGTAGCTTTCATGAACTGTTACAATAGTCTTTATGGCTGGTAACCTTTTAAAAGTTAAGGTGCCTGCACTGTTCTGTACATGAAATATATCTCATCGTGGGTGAAAAGACACGCCTTTTTTCATGTTTATATAGTATTCCAATCAAGTTTCAACTAACAGTCCACTGTGTTCAGCCTTGTACTTCTTTGTTAAATAATCCCAACTAAATTTGATTGATATCTATACATCAAATTATGGGGCTGGTGGGGCCGAGCTCCAATTTCCCTTTCATCTGGTGTATTTTGATGTTGCTTTTCCCGCGTAGCGTCCTGGATTTACCTGGGCGTAGGCTTGGTTTTTGTTTTGTTTTTGTGGTGGTATTAGTACTCCAGGACGACAGAGGCCAAGGGATTGAGTACTAGAATGGGAATATTCATATATCGGTTTTAAATTGATGTCTTACAATATTTTCATCGCTTCCTACGTTCTCCGAATCTGAACCGAACAGAGCATAAATAAATTGATTAACTTGAAACCGGTCCTAGAGAGATATCAGTTTCCGGTCAATATTTGTCATTATTGATAAACAATAAAAAAAGATTGACACGACTTGTAACCTTACTCGTGAATTTGATATCCGTCACATTGATATCTGTAACTTGTCACATTTTGTAACGCAACAAGTGGAATAACAAAGTTATCAAATTTAATGTAATATTTAATTTGATAACTTTTTATGTATTTTTATAATTGAACGACAATCATTGGGCATTTCAGCATTCTGGGCGTTCCTGTATTTCGTCGGTTTCTGCTACCTTACCAACGCTTGGGGGAAGTCTGAAAATCCTCCAGAAGACAAAGGCGTAAATAACGTGCAAGCTGCCATCGTTTTCTCCTTCTTCGCTATCTTCACATGGGTAAATATTTTTTTACAATAATTAATGTCACGGAGCCTCCTTAGATGAAAGTGGATGAGTTTTTGTTGAAAACAAAATTCGCTAGTAAGACGAGAGAACTTATACCTACAATCAAACGCAGAATAGTTGAATCACAATGAAAACTGTGATTTATTCTAAATTATCACTAAACCAAAAAAATATTAGACAACAGAAGCAACAATAGGAAGAGAATTGCTATACAACCTCTGTAAATGACTCAAATGTTTTGATGATCAGATCCATTAAGTCCAGAATAGGTAGTGATATAATTTAATTGTCAATATCTAGATCCAGGGTGTGCAGTGACATAAATATAGTAATTAATAATTTGAAAACAATCGATGAAGAGTATTAAAATACTAATATATTACGCGTGCAGGCGGGCTGCGCGTTCTTTGCCTTCCAGCGTTTCCGGCAAGGAGCAGAGGCGGCGTTCGCCCCAACGTATGAGGTGGAAGGAGCGCTGGGCGGCGGAGGAGGAACCGGCGGTTACTCTTCCTATCCGGGGGCACCCGACCCCGATCCCGCCTACCAGGATCCGCCTTTCTCGCATCAGAGGGGTAAATCGAACTCGCATTCTCAAAGAATTAACTATTTCAGCTGCTGTTATTTACAATATCATTTACATCAGTCAGAGAGACACGGATAGTCAGTCAAATAGAGATAGAACACGTGAACACTGGATTCCAATTAGGGAGCAATATAAATTGCCGCTTTTAACTATCAAAGAATTAAAAATTTGATGTGAAAATGTGTACCCACAATTGTGTATAATATGACGCATACGCTAACTTTCATTCATTAACATTTCAGGTGGCGGAGAGTTCCAGGCTCCGACTTATTAAGTTGAATATTGTTCCCACACAAGTATCGCCGGAACGGAAGGGGCGAAGGCCGCCGGGCGACGCCTCAACCATCTCATTATCCCGTGCAGATTGCCGCTCCGCGATGACATTGCGTCGTCGTTCGCTTCCTTATCGGTTAATTGTTTATTTCACCGGTGGGGTTGAGACCTCGCCATTTAATTTGTGATTTATTTATAAACGTCTGCTACAAAGGGTGAGGCCGTCAGTCGCTGACGTGCAAGGTTTTCATTTCAGATTGTTGTCTAAATTTGATGACCAAAGTCTCGTCCGCCAATAATGATCTAATGCAGCAAGTAAATTTAAGTAACTATTTAAAATATATATATATAGACTGTAGGAATTGAAACATCCAATGACAATTTTCATACTATGTATCTGTAGTTGTGTTGGGCCGTGTTGGTAACTAAATATTTAAAATCAGTCTCGTAGCCGAGCGGTAAATGTTCTCATACATTACGTCGTTGAGTGCTGTCTTTGATGTCTTCATCTTTTTTCACCGACACTATCCAACCCGCAGAGAAAACGATTAACTAACTAGTCTTTTACGAACCTTGACCATGTTCCGTCTTGCAAATAATTGCTACAGTTAAATAATTTCTGTCGAGATGAGGTATACCCACCAGCCCCATAATTTGATGTATAGATATCAATCAAGAGGTTTGAGTTGTTTGTGAAAATGTATTCCAAGACTACAGTGACGCTTCACACTTCTGAATAGAAGTTTATGTACGGCATGAAAAAATAAAACAATATTAACTATATTAAAAAATACATGCAAATTAAAAATAATCCGCATGGAAATGAAGGCAATAAAATTTATTTGCTGCAGACCTCTTCCAATCTGCGGTAGAATTTTGCAATAACTGTTGATTAAATAAAATTACACAGAGGCTCCGCTGTATTTGATTTTTATAGAAAAAACAATTTCATCCCGTGTCCCAGATCGTTAATGGCGGTGAGGCTTCGATGAAAGTATTATTTTAACGCGCGAATGTATGTACATAATAATAATATTCACTATTCATTGTTATTATGGAAATATATTTTGAATACTTAACCGATTGTTAGCGTTTTGGACGGCCTATTGTTATATTCGGATCGATCTGTCGATCTGTTATAAATTTAGATAGTAAGTTAGCCCATCATTAAATAAATAGCGTTCAGGGAAAAATTTCTATAGATAAAAAATACACCACCCCGTAAAATATCATTAGAATCCTACATATACATATTTATTATATAATTCGAGACCTATCTCTTCTGGACGGTGTTGAAAGTAGTAATGAATCAACGCGTAGTTAAATCGAAATATCCGCAATTTTTTTGTTTTAATTCGTTATCCGATCCGCATTGTTAAATCTTGTTATCTCTGCAGTTACATATTGTGTTATTATAGTGTCTATGTAAACTCCTAACGTGACGAAAGCAATGTGCAATGATTTAATTTGTTGCATGACAAAATAATTGCAGCAGGCTTATTACTTATTGAAAAGTAATGGTTTTAAACAGGATATATGTCTTTACAGTCGATGATTCCAAAAGGTCTTCAGTTTCTTTTGAATAATAATCTCACTCGTCTGCACAATCCACGACTCGTTGAAGATTATATCGACGGTAAGCACAGAGTCGTGCGTATATATTGTATCTTAAAACTAAATCGTCAAACTCACTTTCATTTATGACAAATTTCCGTCATATTGAAGTCAACAACAACTATGTGAATAAAAAATCGATACAATAAACAAATTATAATATGTTGGATATGCATTTTGTCACATATTTTAACATTCGATTGGCATTTGCTATGACTCGAATGAATTCTACTAAACATTTGATGTTTTTAAGCACATCTCTTAAGGCGAGAAATTTTAACCGAATTCAAAACACAAGACCTCTTTACTTACTAACCTTTTTTACTGGGCAAGCACTCAAAATGGCTTGCTTACGACCCTATATCTTGATTTTGTTGGATGGGTGTTGGTTAGCATGAAGTGGATTCAAAAAAGATATAACAAATCGTTTTTACCTACAATACTAAAAGGTAAATGAAAGTATAATGCCTGATTCTGCCAAACCGTTCATCTTGTAATTACTGTGTTTTTACTTAGCAGGGCAGAATAGACGTCACGCGGGTTCAAAATAATACCAAAAAAGGCCAAGATAAACTGTAGCCAATAGACCACTATGCGAGTAGCATTAAAATGCTTCGCAAACCCCCGGTTGCCGGACTATGCAATAGACAATTGATTCATCTTCGCTCACAACATATAATCTCATTTTAACTAACGGAAAAAATAAATCTTAGCGCAACGAATATGCATGAATCATGAAGCAATAGGATGCATGAATCAACATCCGTTCACAATAATTTAACAGGCTATTGCACCAATTTTCCGACTCAGCCTTCAGTTCTTCGAACAATAATTTGACAGAAAAATAACAAAATTGACAACTGAAGTGACTAAAGATTGTATCGATTATTTGAAATAGTGGCTCAATGTTATACAATAATTATTCTCGACTGCCTGTTTTAAAATTTTCAAATAGCAAAAATTTTATAGAGTATTTTTAGTGTATACATTTGTATAATATTTTAACGACAGCCGTTGAAATCGTAAATATTTCACATTGTAGGTGCATGTACTTAATTGCGAATGCGAGTGTAATCGTCGCCGTCGGTCCGACGGTCATTTTATCGTGTGCATCCCTCACGGTGATAGAATTTGTAGATATTGATTATTTTTTTACAGTTTTACTAAACCCAGTGTCAAAGCGAATCTCCATTCTCTCGAAGCAGTCTCCGGGCGAGTATTTTCTCATAGTGTATCTGAAATAATGTATAGCCGCCCGCTTTATTCATTAGTGTGTAAAAAAATATTTATTGATAAATAATATTTTCTTGCTACATTATCCATATCGCCAGGGTCGTTTGGGCACGGCTGGACCGCGGCAGAAATATATTCACAACTATTACACAGAAAACTTTCATGTCGTTGGAGAAAGAACGAATCTGAAAGACCTACACTTTGTAGCGAGCGAGGGCCTCTCATTCACCTCGGTATGAAATATTAGAATCACCGCTAATCACTCGCTTTCCCACTCTAATATTGCTTTGTCAATAGCAGAAAGTAGCAGGTGCGAGAAAACGAATGCCTCACGAAGAATCTTATTAGAATGGAATCGCAAGTCATTTGTTTTAGATACGTGACGATACGAATTTGAGAGGACATCCCGAGTGACCTTTTTCCCATGTCGCGTGTTGAGTTTATTAGATTTTTATTGCCCTCTAATATGTCTGCTATTCAACAGACGTGATTGATTCAACCATTAAAATTTCCCAGCCAGTCTTAAGCTACCAATCTGACCCTGATTATCGGCATTTGTTAAAATTGTGCCGAGTTGTATTATTGTTGGCGTAGAAGTGTTTTATTCTGACAACGTTACACCGTAGTCTCAGACGTGTTCCGATATGTAACAGATGATTCATATTCTCGTTCAATGTCTATATTATTATTGTAATTGTTTAACATAATTAATATTTTTGTATGTATAAAAATGCGACACATTCTGCTGAGCGGTGTGGTCGCCACTTCAATCTAGTCTTATACGAGAAATATTTTCACCGATTGGAAAATACTAATGTACGTAGTGTCTAAGTGATGTAAATCTAAGTAATATTTCAATGTACAGCATTTTACGCTATAAGGAAGAGAACAATAAGAATATTTACATCCCCAAACTCATTCATTTATTTTCATGTCCACTATTTATACTTATCTGTGTGTGACAGGAAAATGAAGTTGTTTCTGAAATCTTTCTGTTCTGAAATTCCACCTGAGATAAAATGAACATTAATATTTGCAGATTTAATTCAACTAACATTCAAATAAATATGACCTGGGAAAATCTGAGCATAGTTGTTACATTGAAGTTTAAAATGTTTTATCAGAAAACAGGGATGGCTAGGTGGCAATACTTTATATTTTCTTAAATTACATGCAATGGCAATGTGAATCACTTTGTACTTGATTTACTGAGTGTATCAAAAAATATTAAAACATTGTACAATTTGTGATAATCATACATGATTTTTTTGTTGTAATATTATAAGCGACTCATTTGAGAGTGATGACAGCTGTACCCACATATGTGTCAAACACTCAAAATCATGTTTGGCACCGCAGACGTCGATATAATATCATATCACTTTGCCAAGTATCCCCTACTCAGTTAAGTCTTTTCTTGTTAACCATAAAAATGTGTGTATTTTAGATCATTTTAAATCTTCACGCACAGATATAACATAAATTTTGCATGTGTGGCCATGTACGATTACTTACGTTACTGAAAATTTTTTCCTATTTGTTACATCTTAAAATTACTAAAAAAAACGATGGTTTAGTCAAAAAAAAAAGTGAAAATTTAAAATTTATTCTTTATGGCAACTATAATAAATAATCATCATGTCTATATTAATCTTTTTAGCTGAGTTAAAAATGTTATGCAGTATATTGTTTTGAATTTAGAGGTTCCAATATAATTATATTACTGTGAACAATAAAGCAATCATGATTTGAAATCGGTGGTCGACAACACCGATAATTAAAAATAGAATCGATCTTCTTGTTCTCTTTTCTGAAAGGTAAACACTTAAATCAAAAGTGCATAAATTATCAATGGATAACGAATAATATCAAATTGTAATTTATTAAGTTTAGAATGTCCTTCCTTGTAAATTTCTCACTAGGCCTCGATCCAGTGGCACGTTCATGTTTTCGCTGTCTTTAAATGAATTCAACGTAATAACGGGTAGCATTATTGAATATACCTACACAATATTTCTTAGATTTACTGAAAACGTAATATTAGAATTGTTTGTACGATACAAAAAGTTAACGGGGTGATCTATTGTTTTATTTTGAAAACGACACAACGAAGATTGTTACGTTTTTTTTTATAACAACCGTGTGTTCAATCTTTCGAGTATATCTATGAAAAGATTGTGTATGCAAGATACCATTTCACGCTGCAAGTGATGTCTATGAGAATTTTAATTGTATAATGCTTACCGAGGTTGGAAAACTGAAATTAAAATATTTCATCTTTCCTGTTGCAGTATGATAATTTTCTATAGATCTGTCGTAAAATGGTATATTATTTTTTTATATGTTAACAAAATATGTCAGAAACACACTATTATATTTTGTGAAAATTATGTGATCTTTACGGAACCAAAGTTAATTTAATCCATTCTTATTACCGGTGAGAATGCCTTTGTTATTTTAGATATTATCACTTTAAAAACTGTATAATTTGTAAAAATTATAGTAAGTTTATATAATTGCGGGATGCGAGGCGTTTACATTTCCTAATAACTGAGATGTCTCGTATCGGTTTGGTTTTTTACAATCACTTCCCATAGCTTGCACTACGTGATAGTTTGATCGGTAACGCAATAAAAATACATTTAATTTATATTGCTTATCGTTGAATTTTAATAATGTTGTTCTATTCACCTGTTAATATAATAAAGTAAGCAATGCATTTTTTGTTTTGGCCGCTAGGGCGGTCCGCATCGTTCGCATCTTAGGAGTACATTCCATATTTTGAAAAATGTTTTCCGTAGCTTCGTCTCGAGGACTAATAAAGTATATTCTATATATTTATATTTGTAATAATACTAGCAGACAAGATAATATTTGCAGTTTAAGTTAAACACAGTTAATGTAAAAATATTTATAGTAATTTAAGAAATCATATATTTAAATGTTTACTACATTACACAGTTTGATGGTGTACATTATGAAGAGTAATAAAATAGTTTAATGTGATTTGTCTTTACTTATTTCTTCCAATATTATTGTTATATTAACCATTTGACAAAGAGAAAAAAATCATATTGACCTGCTTAATCTGCGAATTGGTCAAAATTTATGAATTTCTTTTCAATCGATACCATCTTGGCTTCAATTGCAGAAATATTCTGGCCATTGATCTTCAGCACAGCTTGATGGAATATTGCTGAGTGCGCGTTCCATGAACAAGAGCCTAAGTTCAGAGATGTTGATATATCATTTTAGATTTCGACTGAAAGTGCTTGATTGAATTTCAATCGTTCAAATTTTGTACATTCATGCAAGGTTTCGCCCTTTGGAATCTTCAGTGCACGGATGAAGTGATATAGATATCAGTTCAAGTTCATCTGTGCACTTGAACGTCTGAAGATGCCAAAAGTTGAAACCTGTTGACCTCGGCCAATTGTGAAGCAAAAACTTTTACAATTTCATAGATTGTTTACAAAAAAAATTAGCCCTCCCAAAATTTTAGGTCACGAAGCGCCACTGGTGATCTGTTATCGTTTTAAGATTTTATTGTTGTTTCAAATTAGAAGGACAGTACATGGCATTACAGCTGACAACGATTCACCATGAATAATTAAAATAAAAACTACACAATGCATACAAAATCAAAAAATAAAACCTAACTAACAGTTCACAAATATTGTTAATGAAAATATCCGCTTCTCAAGGCAATGCATTGATCAGTCGAACAGCCCTTGAAACTGGTGACTCATATGACCTATGCGAGTAACAAGTTTTAAGAAACAAAAATTTTTGATTATATTTTCAGACACGTAGAAATAAATTGGGAGCAGTGGCGGCCGGTCAACGTGGCATTGTATCAATGCATCCCTTAATTATGCAGGGGCGGTTATATTTCATGAAATAATATTCAAACAGCATTTATACCATTCACTCATTTTAATTTCATGTTTTTATTGTCTAAAATAAAATGTTCTAAAATATTTCTCGAAGAAGAGAAAAATGCTTTATACTTGAAAATGATCTTCGAGCTTTAAGAGATTTAAATTCAGATTTAGCTGTATTAAAATGTTTGGACTATTTCCACTCCCAATTTGGAGAATATCGCTTCCACCTGGTGCCTCCAAGATTATCTCTCCTCCGCAAATCGTTTTACTTCATTCTTAGCCATGCTAGTGACTCGTATAACAGTTAACTACATCTAAGGATGATCATCAGGAGAGACGGGTGGGATTTAAGCTTCTCCGGAGCATCAACAGTAATAGTACATTATTTAAGTTTTGGAAATAAGAGGTTGCTTGGTCCGTTTTCTAATGTCATGTATCCACTGCAAGCATCTGTTACTGAATCCCATTAATAGTAAGTTACCCTTAAATTTCGTGGGGTGCCGTAACTTGCAACTGTAAAAAAGTACCATCAGAATGCATGCAATGAATTGAAAGCTGCTTCAACAAACATTTGTAGGATAGAGCCTCACTCATCAGAGGGCAGTCCGAAACCTGACAAGCCATGGGGCAAGCTTTTCACAGCCATATTTTTCAACAATATTGCTCCAGATTAATATTCCACTAGACCAGGGGTCAGCAAACCGCAGCTCTTCAGACATCAACGCTTGAACTTATCGTTTTTTTATGGCTCCCTGATACCTTTGCTATTGTATTTCCTCGACATCTTGGCTCTTCTCACTTGAAAGTTTGCCCGCCCCTACTCTAGAAAATTATTTGATGAATAATAGTATACTATCTATTATAATATCGATTTCTCGCACATGTATAAAATGCAGATGCTGTACTTAGCATGGGCAGAATTGAAATCAAACTCAATCAAATATTTTCATAATTGCTGTATTTGCCAGTAATAAAATTACACTATTTAAAGCAGCGGATTCATGGAATCTACGATCAGCAAATAAAAATAAGTTTTATGATAACTAATCCTCAACGAGTTTTCACATCATTACAATACAAGTTATACATATCTAATCACCATAATATACAAAAACCATCAGCGTGCAGTGGATGTTCCTCTATCTCCATCACACTGCCTCACTTGCGTTCGATAAGAGAGCAAACATGAGAGAAAGAGAAAATTTCACAGCACACGCCTGACATATTTTTATTGACTTATATTGAAAACTAGGAACTTAAAAGAACTATAAGTATGTTACCAAAGTATTGAATCAGTGAAACAAATGTCAAGTTAAAATACTATTTGAGATCATCAGTTATATAAGAACTATATTATAGAATATTTATTAGATTCATAATTAATATTTTACAATTACAGTTAAAACTACACTAAAGTCAAAAAACTATCAGATTCAAATGCAACAAATGGTTCTCTTAATCATTTAATATATAAACTTTAATAATTTATTTATTTGCAGTTATTGAGTTGATATATTTTACAAGACTTGACTATTGTCTATCAACAGCTATATTTTAAAAAACTAGATCAGTATATCGTCACATTTCTGGAAAAAATGTACTAAGTAACAGACTTAAAAAATGGATACGAGTGTACAGCAAATGCAAAATTTCAGCTTTTAAAATAATTATAACATCAAAATATAGATGCATTAATCCCGATCTGACACAAATAAGAGTTTGAAATCAATAGACAGGGACAATAGCCTGCCTTTGAAAATTGGCATTAAAAATAATTGCCTAAAATATTTAGACAAACTGGTATAATTAATGCACCAACCGAGCATTCCAGGCAAAGAATCTGCTTGTATACTCAACTCATTTTTGTTATTTACCAACTTTTGCCAAAAAGGTGATATTTGTTACTGGAATGTACCAATTTATCCAACAATAGACAGCAAATTGACTGAGATGTTAATGACACTTTTTATTATTTATAGCAATATCTGTTTCCAATGTGGAGCATAAGAAATCCTAATAAATCACTTCAACAGAGTGTGGTTAACAAACAATGGATGCCAGTCATAGTCTCTTTTCAAAGATATAAATGGTACAAGACAGAGATAGTTCTTTTTTTCTTCCTGCTAATTTTTTACTCTACATTTATATGCAAGTCAGTGCAGCGGGGGACAATGTTTTTTTTTCAAATTCAGGGGGAGGAAAATCCCTGATGACTAGGAAAATTATTACCTCATCACTTTCTTTTTCACCATCGATGAATATTAATTGATTCAAAAATCCATTTATGTGCGTGAAAATTCAATGATACAAGCCTTTCCATCACTTGGGAGATCTGTCATCATACAAATTTCAAAGCGAGAGGTTGAACCACTTAAAATCTATTCCATTTGTTGATATTCAAGTTTTTGCTGACCAAGTAGATGATTTTTGTAGCATGACAGATGCAAGAATCAATAGAAGCTTTTCAATACAATTCATCTGATAACTAAGATGCCTGACTTTTTTAAATCACTTGTGATAAATTCAATGAAAGATCAAACACGGAAAGGAAAGATATAATTAGCAACCTAGTCTGTGAATTACATTCGATATTGACTTTGCGGTGACTTGAATCCAGAATCTTCTGACCACCAAACAGAGCTCTTACCAGAGGGCTAGCAACTGATCAAGATTAATAACATTAAGTGGGAGTCCACTATATAATAATAATAGAGCCAAATACCTGTATCATTTATGTCTTTAATGGATAATGAGCCCAAATATACACACATTCAAAACAGCCATCATTCTAAGCATAATGTTACAATGTAACACAAACGGTCTGTTCCTGTTATATTTCTATATTTCCTAATTAATCTATAGAATATACAGACATCATATAATACTTACACTGTTTATTATCTCTAATAAATATCTTAATTTAAAAATAAAACACTGGTCAAGAATTTAAATCACAGGTGGGAATCTAGATATTAAAGTTAAAACGAAAGGAAAAAATATTAATTCTTTCGTATAACATAAAACTGCTTTTTTGTACAACATTACAACACTACAAGATGATTTAATAATCTATCAGTGTGCCATAGTTCTTCGAAAGAAGTCGACAGGGCTCTGCGCCTTTGTCATCTAGTTACACTACATGAATTGCTCAGCTCAGGCTTTGCTAAAGCACAATTGAAGAATAGTCAATTGAACACAGCAAGTTTAATGTTGCAGAACATTGATAATATTTCAGCCATGAAAATGAAGAGAGTAGTCGTGCCGCATCGCCTTCTCCAAGCGGCACTGTTCTTTTTCCATCAATTATTGATATACAGCAGTATACTGTGGCGGAAAAAATGCTAAGGCTGTCTTAAAAAATAAAAACTAGTCACTAACGAGGAAGGGAGTGTCTCATAACTCCACTTATGTGAGAACGATATCAATACCTCCAGTGAGAAAGATATCCACAAGGAGATAAATAATGCCACCATTTGCTCTTTTGACCATGTCATACAAGTGATATTCATCAACCCAATATGCTTTCAATGAAGTGAAAAAAGATTTCATTTAATTTGTATTTGTCAATTCATCATCCGACTAAATGTATTCCGAGCGTGAGTTAATATGATAATGTGGCTGGCACACATCAGTCAACAGTTTGTTAAACAATTTGGCTGTGCTTCTTTGATTCTTCCTGAATAACTTGCTTTCCTATTTTAGAACTGCTTCGTCAATATCTGAGAGGCAACAAATTAATAAGCTACTTAGAATTAAACCCAAATCATGATGTTTTTTATTCCAACAGTTTTTTTCTTTTTACTCAATTCCTCAATGTCTTTTTTCCAAAGGGAGTACAGATAGAAAGTTAAGGCTGGGTGACTAGCAGGGTTAGATAATCGCTCTCCTTAAACCCGATTTTTAGATATATATCGAATAGGTGCTTGAAGGGAAATTAAGACATCACAGACATCCATGCCTTCGAACAGAAATTCATAAATCAATTGAAAAATTTGTCCGTACTGGATGTACACAGCTGAAGCTGACATTGGCTTCAGTTGCAGAACTGATGTTCAAATCCAGGATGTTGGCATTAACAAGAATTACTTGAATTAACAAGAATTTTGTTAGGCTACGAGGTGATGCAAGGCCAATCGGTATCAAAATGCAGACAAAAGTTAAATACAAAATTCTCTTCACTGATGGTTATCAGTGAATGATTTGCCACTTCTATTTCCGCGGTTTCGAAGACGCTCTTGGCGGAGTCCACCTCAAAGCAGCCGGATCAACACAAAGACGAGGTTTTTTGAAATGCGATGAGGTGAGATGTTCGGCCACCAACTTCGGCGTCACACATATCACATGCTGCCCTTTCCAGTACCTCATCATGTTCATGGACTGCAGTGTGGAGATGATATCGTTTTGGGATATGCCTGTCATTTGGCTTAAATCTTTGATGCTGAGAATGCCGCGGCTGACACTCAAATAGTCGAGCAGAACCCATGACCAGTAAGAGCGGTAGCTAAGCTTTCCCAGATCCGAGAGGGGTTTTTCTGGACTGCCAACCACTTGTTCCATTCGTGAGAGTTCGTAACTGAAGGCTATCAGGAATTTACCGTAACCTTGCCTTTGATAAGGCGGCAGGGTCAATATACAGGCAACATTGTTAGCTTCGGGAGATTCCTTTTCTTTGGAAAAATAGCCGACAACATGAGCACCTTCTTTATCGACTTCGCATAGAATGTAAAACAGAAACGGTTCAACGTCGAAATATAAAGTTTTATGATCGAGAAATAGTTTAGCAAGCAAACAGAGGTTCTGGCAATAGACTTTGTGGTCCTTACCGTCGACTTCAAACACGGCCAGGGTTCCTTTTCTGTATATTTCACTACCGATAGGTTGACGTAGGGTGCAATCTTTTAGATGGGCCCAGTATGTCTTCTCCAATCTCATGTACTTCAGACAATACTCGCACAACCAAAGCTTCGGTTGTTTGCCGTACTCTTCAGGATATGGACTGAAGTACCAAGTGTCAATCTCAAAGCGACCGATTTGTATTCGATCTATAAATTTGACTTTTGTGATGGCTTCGTGTTCTTTTTCAAGGGCTGCTGTCGTGGGATCCATTTCATCGTAGGTTTTCTGGACGTGATTAATTTCGTCATGTTTTCTTTTTTGGTTTCTCGTTATCTTGCGGCCCGACTTATCCGTGATGAGGGAATCGGAAGAAGGGTTGCGACTCGTCTTCCATCCCCGGTCTGTCATGTCAAATCTGTCGGGGAGGATTCGGTCTTTCGACACCCACTCGTCCAGACGTCTATCGTAACCCTCGTAATGCACATAATATTCGAAGTAAGATTCGACACTATTGTATCTCGTTTCGATTATTTCTGCCGGCTGCCACCAACTGTCGGTGCGGCTCACCAAATAATGTTCGCCGATGTCGAGAGGCTGCTCTTCGAGCGACTCCGAATCTTCGTTATCGGCACTTCTGCACTCTGGAGTGGGCAGTTCACTGGCCACCAACGCCGGTTTTTCCATTTCTTTGTCTCCTTTGGCCATTTTAGAGATTCAGGGTACACTGAGGAAAAGTAAACAACCGTATTATAAAGGCAAAACGCGGCACTTACAAACTTGACGCGCCTGAAATAACAAACGACGCAGAATGCGATACGAATTACAAAATGAAAACACGCGAGTCGGCGAATGATCGTGAATGGTGCAATCAAAAAATCTTGCCATAACGTAAATCTAGTCGTCTATGAATGCTGATTTCCGTCATGTAGCCAAAGTCCATTTTTGGTATTCGATGCTGATGCGTAATTTTAAAACGGTGAAAAACATACAATGAATGTATATTATGACAAACTTCAAGTCTTTTTTTAAAAAAATATGCTAACATCAAAACATATTACGTAAGTTTTTCATGACATCAATAATTTTATTAATTGTATAGCGATACATCTTATAAATATAACACTCACAAAACAACTCATTGTAATGGTTTTGTTTGGAGAATTAATCATGAAAATGTAATAGATTTAATTGAACTTTTTATTTATTACTGCTTGAATAATATTTACAAGAACTATTGAGAATTTGCTAGTTTAATTGTATACTATATTGACATTCATTTGAACTTAAAAGAGTACAATCAGCCCATGAGAAGTAAAGTGAACCGGAAAAAATAATTAGATGCGTTATAATATTCTACATCTCTAAAACTTTAATTAAAAAGTGAAGCAAGATTAATAAATACATACTTCAACTATAATTTCTTTCCAAAATAAAAACATACAATCCATAAAACATCTGGTAATGACAAGATTGTACTTATAAGTAAAATTAAAACGTTTTACTATTTTGCTATTAAATATCTGCTTGTATTTTTTTTCCAATAAGTTCTCCTTTAGATTATATTATATTAAAAATACAAAATATATTTCGACTGGCAGCACTATATCGAGTCCTTGATTGAATCAGGCGGAGCGCCCTCTGCGTCTTCATTTCTCAGCAATGTTATGAGCCGTCGCGAGAAGTCATTTTGGTCGTGGAAGTGTTTTTCTAAAAAAAGTTTGCATGTGTGAGCCCCTACTTCAAACGCTGATTTGTAAAACTTTGGCTTGAGTTTTATTTCAATTAACAGATGATTATTGTGAACAGAAGATATTATTAGTGTACAAGTGATACAATTTGCAGTTTATATTTTATGTAAACGAGAAGGATTACAAAACGCCCATTCGTTGCCATTAAATTTATTATTGTAGACTTGAATATAATAGTGCACCATGCAGGCGATCAAGTGTGTTGTCGTGGGAGATGGGTATGTATTTTCTCATTTTTTGCTGTTTTATATACTTCTTTCTGATCATCTGCAAGCTTTCGCTTTATTAGGCTGAATTGAACTGACGTCACCTCGGCAACTCTATATGACGTTGCTTATCTTATCAATACCGATCACTTGTTACTTTTATTTAGTTTTTTGTCGCACTGAAGGATCGCAAGGCGATAAATTTATGCCAAGGCAACTATTACGGTGTAAATAATAGTATATTTTTTCCTGAAAAGATCACAACATTACCTACGGTCCTAATATTTTCTTCAAAAACGTGACTTACCAACATGTATTTTTGACAGAATCGCTACAGTTCGGATCTGTCATTTCTGTCAAAGTAATAATTTTACTGGGTACCTACCTCAATTGTGGTTTGAAACGATTAAAATATAACAATTAGTACTAAACCTATCCCTTTTGGCTCTATAAATTTTTAATGGTCGTATTTTAAGCAAGAAAACCATTTTTACCGCTTTCTATTCCATTTATTGTTTTTATCATTACACCTTTAGTATTGTTGGAATGTTGAATGTATAACTATAGTTCTAACTGCGTATTTTAAATCAACTTTACTCACCTCCATTTTGCTCATTTAATTTCATCTCCAAAATTTAAAAATCCATTTAGGGATGACATCCTGGCGAAATTCGTAAAAAGATTATGTTATCTTCACGCTGAATACTCAAATTATTTCTGCCAATCATTCGCACATTCGTTCATGTTCCATGAATTGTATTTGCCGTGTGACAACAAGTGCTCATGCACCCATTTTCCTTTTCGAAAATACTAAATTGACTAGCTAAAACAAAAGACTACAATGAAATTATTTAGGTCTTCGCGTCTTCTTATTTTAAATCTCAACAGGCCAGTCGTTCTATCGGTGACACGATTTCTCTCAATTGTGTACTTCTGTTCGACATTTAACTAAAAAAATCAGTCATCCGTCCCTTCATATGATGCATCTCCTGATGCATCACCTGTGAAATCGTTCATACGTAAATTAGAGAATCGAACCTAGCTGCATATTCATAGACATCAAAAGATCTTCATAATTGATAATTAACGACTTGACAGCGATACCGCGTATAACGTATACAGTCAATCCTCTTTTTATGCGGTAGATGTGTTCCACGAAATACCGCATACAAAGTAATCGCACTAAAAACGACTTGACTTCCATTCTAAAAGTGGGGATGCGTTCCATGAATTTTAAAATTCGCATAACTTTGAAACAGAGTTAAAATATACCCAAAATCGCATAAAAACAACCATAACGTCCATAGAAAAAGTGGGGATACGTTCCATAAATTTTAAAATCCGCATAACTTTGAAACAGCGAATTAAAACATACCCTAAATCACATAAAAAAAGTATAGTAAAATTAGGGGAAAAACACGGAACACTTTCGAAACACTTTCGAAAATTAATTGTTTATGCAGTTTGTTATACCCATAAATACATTTTTTAAACTATCTTTAAAAACTTGTTACACAGCCAAGTAGGTGGTTTTAATTGAGCGATGGCAGATGCAACATGATTTAAACAGTCCAAAATCGTATTTTCTTTCCAAATGTCGGTTTATGATTCATTCTATATTCTATCAAAAATACAACGATACATGCTCTCAGTGTAATATTTAACATTTTTATATATCGTAAAATATAGTACATTTTTAAAAAAATGCATTTTTATAAAACCGCATAACTTCGAAATCGCATAAAGAAAAACCGCATAAAAACAGGATTGACTGTATTATCATTTGAAAATAATTTTCTTCTGAAACGAAATTGTATGCAAGACCGACAAAGATTTTCTGCAATACATGTTTTAAATAACTCCTTCGCGAGGGGTACAGCCCCTACCTGTAAGTGAGAAATTTTAAAAAATGGCCCCACTAATAAATAATCAAATACAAACATGCATATTTTTAGGGCCGGCTCGTGGCGTATGCGAGGTGTGATTTTTAACTAAGATTTTAGCAACTGTTACGTGCCGGCCCTGCATATTTTGTGTACTTTTGAGCTTTAATATTTTCATTTCCAGGTTTTCGATTATCCATTTCTGGGAAATAGTGTCTTTTACGATAATTGTATCATATTTTTTTTTTGCTATCGTTAACAAACCATTCAAGCTGAATTTAGAAACCAAGTCGCTTCAGTAATTAAAACTTAACGGTGTCATGTACAACACATCTGGTAAACAACAATGCAATACCTCCAAATAATATGATACCTATATTACATAAAGACACGTTGCTTTATTCTGTTAATGATGCTTGCTAACAAATAATGGTGTCTCAGTAAATTGCAGATGTGCTAAATATTTTTTATTATTTCAAATTAAATTTTAAGGAATAATGGTTTAGGAATGGAATCTGGCACTACCTGATTGCTCAATCGCTACCCTTTTGTTTGAACGAATGGTATTTTTTTTTGTCTTATAAATATTACTACATAACATCGGCACCTCCTGCGTAAAGTATTGTAACTTTATATAAGAGTGGTTTAAGAGCCAGAAGGTTTGTGCAAGTGTACATGTGAACTAAATTTGGGAAGCTCAGTGTCAATTTATTATAAATATAATTTGCTGTAAAACGAGAAAGCCGAATCTTTAAATCTCTCGTATATAAAGTTCCGATTTTGAAGTTACAATATTTTACGTGAGAGGTGTCGGTAAATTTATCTTGCTTTATCTCTGGAACGCACAGCACACATACTCTTTTTCTTCTTTGACAAATATTCACCCATCCTATATCTGCTTGCGCATCGTGGGTAATGAGCGCATTGGCTATATG
Source organism: Himalopsyche anomala (assembly GCA_031772345.1). Taxonomy (NCBI): domain Eukaryota; kingdom Metazoa; phylum Arthropoda; class Insecta; order Trichoptera; family Rhyacophilidae; genus Himalopsyche; species Himalopsyche anomala. The sequence goes on from CM062840.1 coordinate 5,398,879, forward strand.
TTGACAGGTGTCATTGACTCATTTACTTCCATTTCCAACCGTAAATTATTCGAGGACCTCTTGGAGGAGGAAAAAAGATCATTGTGAAGGTACCTTGCATTTATTTTGAAATAGTCAACTAATAATATTTACTAGCTTTAAGCCCGTTGACCTCAACGGGGGGGATTTTTGTTGCATTTTTAAGTAGTCAGAAAATTTACTGGCGTGAAAAATAAATTACAAACCTATTTATTGAATAAGCCAGAAAATCTAAACGTAATTAATTCTCTTAATGTTTATAGATAGTCTTGAGTTTCTCGCGAACGAAATTCGGCTCTCGGTTGGTATTTTTAACAGTTTTGGTTTTGGTAAAACAATGCTTCAATTTCGACGAAGATTCTCTTTGTCAATTCGTATGCAAATATATAGGTTTATGTTCTTTGGAAGTTCAGTTAAATTGTGCTAGGAATTTTCACGTACATTTAGGTTAAACCCGATAATGGCCGTTTTGTTATCTTCTCAGAGATTCCATTTTCATTGTGCAGAGATCCGTTTGAAGTTTATGGAATCTAATAAAATTATCCATTATCCTAGTACGCGATGCTTTTACGCGGGAAGATTGAAAATCGATCTGACTTTCGAGCTCGAAATCTGTGCTAATCTAATTTTCCGAAACGAAAGCGTTTTCCATTCCCGTCGTCTCGCTCTCTCGCTATCGCGGAAGAAAGGGACAGACCGCTCCAATTAATTTCTCTATTGCAAATGTGACGTATTTTTTAGCTATTTTCGCATAAATTATTGCAAGATTTATTTATGCCCATAAATAATTGCACCATATGAAATACAAGCATATCATTTGACTTACTGTTTATTTTATTATTATTTGCATAGGTTTTTAAGTGCCTATGCAATTAATTTATATATAATAGTGTGGTGTATTATAGACTCATAATGCTAACGGAAATTCTTTTTACGGGTACTGATTGTTATTTAGTCATTCAACCACCCTTTTTATAGAGGGAGGGGGGATATAAAAGGATGAAACTTGAAAGGACCTGTAGTTAGCTAATCACTTTCACTACATCCCGTTTAAACATCACATATATAAACACTAATCCATAAATCGATTGACAATTTTTCTTAAATGTCCGTACGAAAATTTAAACCCACTGACGTAACCGAATACTGTGTTGACAATTCGGCTACAGAACTGGAAATATAAAAGTACGAACTATATTAACTTAATAGTGTTGATTGCTTAATTATAATTGTTGCTTGAATTTGTATCCAAATGTATGTGTGTATTTGAATGCCTCCTATACGATCTTAACAACGGTGCGCAGCGAGATCGAGTGGTTAATTTGTTATAGTTCTAACTCAACCCTTCTATTTGAAGATTAGTTTAGCGTCTAATTTACAACCAGTTATAGTAAAAACAAGCGCTGTTGAATTTCTTCATTTGATATACATATCGACTGTGGAAAGGAAAAAAGGATGTAACCCACACATAAAATTTTACAGGAGGCGCAATAAACGTGTTTTGATGATATTGGACCAAATGCAAATTATGAATTATACACAACCTTGAAGTGCACGGAGACTTCTAAACTAGTGTTTAATTGACATAACCTAATATTAATAAAAGAAATTGTCCAGGTTAAACTTTTATTTCAGACTTTTTTCTTGGTTTTAACTTTTTACAAGGTCATCTTTTTCAAACTTAAAAGCTAAATTAAGATACCAATTCGGCATTTTCAGCTTCCATCCTTTTGATAGAACCTATGTCAAGTTGTATATATTGTGATTATCTAGAAAAACTGAGGGTTACGTCCTTTTTCTTTTCCACAGTCGATATGCTTTATATCGAAAACGGGCATTGTAAAAAAAAAGTTGTATTGTTATATTAATAGTTAAAATCATTTTGTCTCCATTATTTATTAACCCGGTTAATCGACCATCTACCGTGTATGTCTATTTAAATTCATTTTTATGTATATTGTCAGTTATCTATGGTTTGACATCATAGTGTTGTGTCGAAATAGATAGGTAAAAATTCTACCTACATGTTTTTACGCCTTGTGTTATTATTTCCTAAAAATAAGTTTTAACTTCGTGGGAGATAAAATTCTTCTTAAATTCATTGAATCCCGTGTAGACTGAAGGAAAGGTTTGCATACCACAGACGCCTTCTAATTGCTATCAGCCATTTCTCGTAACAGTCGAAATAAAGGTCTCCCTTTAATAATATTTTCGCTTGAAAGACATTTAAAATAACAGCTTCACTGCAGACTTAGTTTGTTGTTATTTCCCTTATTATCGACATGTAAAGGTAGTATAACTATTACTAGTAATCTTATATGTAGTATTGATGGAATTGGTGTTTGCTTGGCAGAACTCTATTGTATTGGAGTAGTGACGCACAACCTGTGGCCCAAGAATTGCTTCAAATAATTTCTAGTGATTAGTTTATTGTTTTCGATAATATCGGTGGTAACTTTGTGGAAGTTAATTTTTAATATAAATGCCGAATTAGTATCTAAATTTAGCTTTTAAGTTTGAAAAAGATGACATTGTATAAAATTAAAACCAAGAAAGTCTGAAATAAAAGTTTTTCCTCGACAATTTCTTAAATTAATATTAGATTATGTCAATTAAACACCAGTTTAGAAGTCTCCGTGCACTTCAAGGTTGTGTATAATTCATAATTTGCATATGGCCCAAAATCATCAAAACACGTTTTTTGCGCCTCCTGTAAAATTTTATGTGTGTGGGGTACGTCCCTTTTCCTTTCCACATTCGATATATAACATTTTTATGTGTTTACTATGCTTGTCCGTGCAAACATTCACTTAATTCAAAGATGCCATATTAAAGTTGTTTGTGTACAAAATCTAATAAACATTTGGCTCTTATTTCATTCAATCATGCTAATAATTCGCATCGTAAATGTATCAATCTGATAGCCCTATCATGCTTGTGTAATCTCCATATTTAGTTTACGCGTTGAAAGAATTTATAAAAGTATGTAGTTTCTTTCTTTTAAAAAATCAAATGCTTTTCGATAAAATCAAATTTTGATTTATAAAATCGGTAACATTTTTTGATGAAAGTAATAATTGAAGGACTGTTTTTAGTGTCTGCTATCATAGCAGCCATGGTGGCTTTAATCAGCCTTTAAAATAAATCTCACATGAAAACAACGTTCCGGTATTCAACGTGCTAACTTCTCTATTTAAACTTTTTAAATTTACTTATTTGTTACCGACCGTTCCAAAACTAATAACGTTTTGTAAGAAGATTAATAAGCAATATTTAATTAACGTCATTTCAATAGCAAGTCGACAAAGCATAATATATTCTGGAATGTTGACTCAGTCTAATTGCCGTCTAATCAGTTTTATTTATGCATGGCACTAACATAGATATAACGTACGTTGATCGACATGCAGTAGGTACATAACGATAATTAAATTGACAAAGTAACAAAGCTCCGTGTATATCGACGCCCAGCTTGTAGGGCAGTCCTTCACCTGTGCGGTAATATATTCGAATTTGATTCGTTCTCTTTCCGTTTTCATTGTCAACAATAATGTATGTATAGGTATCGCATTGGGTACTTGATGTCGCGATTCTTCGACCTAGTTTATTATAGTTCGGCCTCCACTATTGGGTTGTTGAGTACGTTCGCACTCGCAAACAGGGTTGCCACTTATCTAATATAGATCGGGACAGACACAAAAAAAGAAAACAAGACAGACAGAATTAATGTTTTCAAACAGCTTTAGAATTGAATTATGCTGTATGTTATTAATAAGTAATACGTATAATAGTAAAACATATTGCTTATCCGGAAGAACAACGACGCAAGTACAATTTTAAAAAAAATAAGCTGTACTATGACAAACGTCGTTGGCTTCCGTATCGGATCTCACGGGTTCGATTCGCTGTACGAACAGCATTTTTCAATCGATTTCCGTTCGAAGGCATGGTTGTTTGTGATGTCTAAAAAATTCCATCCCACCCTTCTAATCGTCAAATAATAGTGCTTAGGGAGAGCGTTTAGTTAACTAGTCTTGTCCTGCCCTATCCGTGTGTCTATTATTCTCTTGAAAAGCGACTGAATAACAAACAGTTCTCGTAGAAAAACTTATGTTGAGATACCTTCATTAGAATACCGTATGCTCCACATTGGGAGCGGACATGAATAAAAAATGTCCAGTACTAAAATAGCTTTATTTATCCGATGCATTTTTTTTTTGAATTACACCGAATTTGTTGATTTGAAGTCGATAGGCAACAAAATCGGTAAAACCACCAGAAAATATTAAAATGGCAAATCAGCTGACGCTGACAACTGATCAAGGTGTACACAAAAATATGTATTTCCACGTTTTCAATATTTGTTAAATCTAATTTTTCGAGACAAAACGGTACTCGGGATTTGACTGTTAAACAAGGAAGGACCTCCTGAAAACCCTGTCTGCAGGAGATGTTTTTGTCTATTACGCGATCCGCGAAGGTGTCGTCAACTTTGGTAAACAGATGTCATTTTTTTTTTTTTTGAGAACGCCTCTTTTGTTATCATTAATTAAAACCGTATTGCATTTTTCTTGAGCCCTTGGTAGTAGGCCCGAAATTGTGAAAGAATGTATAGAATGAATTTTTAAGCACTTATAATTGAATACAGCCCCCATTTCATTTTCTGTTACCAATGCGGTTGCTATTCAAATTGTGTTGAATATAATTAAACGACAAAAGAGTGAGTGCAGCAGAAGCATAATATATTGGCTGCACATCCTCAGTACTCGCCTGGAAATCCTAGGCGTTTCGAAAGTAATTAGAGACGTATTGCAATTCAGTCAAAGGCCAGAAAACGGGGATGATGTATGGTGATACAAATTCTTGTTTATGTTGTACCTAATTGGTAACAGAAATTTTTGTCTACAGTCGAGATTACAAAAATACATACATTGTAGAAAAATGTTCATTACTTATTCTCCAATACTGATAACAAATTTAAGTGATAATTATTCATTTATCTACACTCAAGTGTTATTTGTTGGGCTTGGTCAAATAAATATTTACGACATGTCATATTTGACATATTATATGTGCAATTTTTATAGTTGATAAATTGATATTTTTTATCCATCATTCTATCAAGATCTCGTTGGTTTATGTTAGGGCTTGTCGGTTTTAAAAACCGTTTTTTTGCAAAAATTGTGACATTCGAATACCGGTTTTTCAACTTCGTAACCGTTTGTGCCGAATTTTCCATAAACGAGTCTATAAACAAAAAATTGGATCTTTTATTTGATGGCTTAAAGATCATATGCCACACATCATTACCCAGCGAAAGGGTATTTTCGATATCAGGAAATGTTGTTACAAAAAGATCAGTGGACGCTTTCTGTTTTCTTAAATCATATTTTCTGAAGAGTAACACCAAATAATTTCTTGTTGTGCATTATTATGTATATAAATAAACAACATAAAAAATGAACTTTCTCTCGCTATTTTAATTGAATTATCCATTTTTTGTAAATCTTCGAAAACCGGCTTTCGTACAATATTGACATTCGACAACCGCTTTTTTCAAAAGTCGGTTTTTGTATAAAGCCTTAGTTTATGTTGTACATATTTAGTTTCCTCAAACAAGCTCTGCTCCCACGAAATATATGAGTATTACACTATTTTTAACTTTTGTATGCTCATATCATCGTATCGATGGCTTATTTTTTTATCCACAACCTCTCCCAATGCCGAGCATAATATGCTACATATTATGTAGTTCTAATGGAGTCGAGCTGATTCCAAAATATTTTTTTTACTAGACAGCAAGCAGGTTCAGTTCCTCAAGAGTTATGTCAAACTCGATCAGTGCACATCAAGTACCGTGTCAACCGAGACCGATTCTCTTTTTTACACGGGATATAAGATATGTAACACAATAGTTTAGAAAACTGTATATATTGAAAAAATACAATTTATAGGTATAGAAACTAAAATGATATTTTCCAATATTTAAATTGAAACATGTAATAACTGTGCTAAATTTCAATCAGGTGTATTTTAAATGTGATATTTTTTCGCCTTAACGGGGTACCTGATTTCAAGACAACGTAATTTTCGTTTTGCCTCTGTACATGGTCACTCAACAATAAATATGTGTTTGTCCAATGGTTTGTTTTCGCTGCCATTTATAATCGTCGTGAGATTTATTTATAAACTTAATAATACGAATGGGAGAAGCACGCGACACGCGAAAAGTGGACTGTCGGCCCAAGAAACGTCGTCACCGCCATTAAGGTATTTTATTTACCTTGACTCTCGTAATTCGTCCCGCGACCCTGCGATTAAATAGCACTGTGGAGTGGGGACTGTTGTACAAGATGACCTATTTTATGATAAGGTAAAATGTCTAGAGAAAAGGTAATATTAATTACTAAAAGAATTGAATTTTGCTTAATTTTCTCTATGTTTTGTATTTTAATGGAGCTGACGTAAAACTACATTGCTGAATGGAGATTGTAGACTGGGGGTGGGGAACCTTTTCTTCTCCAAATGCCGCATTCATTTTTCTGATTCGACATGAAGGCCGCAGTAAACATTGACTAGGGAATTTTTGGCCAGAAACAATTCCATACCAATTTCTAAAGCCCAGAAATTTGCGGATTTCCCAAAATTACCAGTGTGGGACCTTTTTTGGTCTTTAAAGGATTTTGACATCGAAAATCTCAAGAATTTATGAAATTACAAAAATTTACAGAATAAGAGAATTGGCCAGAAGGTCGCGGGTCCCCACGCCTGTTGTAGACCATCAGTTAAGTTTTAAATTATTTTGGTTTAGGGTTATGGAAAGCTTCTGAATCTCTGACACTAACATTTAATAGTTGGTTTAATTATTCTTTTACAAACTCGGCTGTAAACATCTTAAAACTATCATCTTCCTTATATACAAAAACATATTTACTGGCTTTAGTGGCTTTGTGCCTTAGTTTAATTTTGTTTTTACTTTGTATTGTTTTCAAAATAAAATACGGTGCTTAAAATACTGTGTAGCCAGATTTTATTAATCGCACGAACTTTTGTAAATAAAAACTAATCAATATGTACACTCAAGTGAAGATAAAAAAAATCTTATCATTTCTTTCTGTAGCAGACAGTAAGCAACATAAATGCAATAGTACTGATAGCTTAATGTTTATCGAAACAATTTCGTAAGAATATTTAGTCCTACCCGAAACATGATTATAACATCATCTAGTAATCTGCAGTATAACATGCTAATATACAGCAAAAGTTGTTGACAATTTATTTATGATATGCGTTCGTACATACACCTTTCCTTTTTGATTTAACCCTCCAAGGACGAGCGTGACCATATGGTCACAGTAAACACCGTTGTCTATTGATCCCACTATTCATCCTTTTTCTACCTGAATATCGTTGCTTTCACTCATATTTGGTTAAGAAGGGTACAGACTTCAGTTAGCCATCAGCCGCAGGGACAGAAACGGCCACCAAAACCACATGCGATTTTTTGAATTTACGTTTTTTTTTAATGAAATTTTTGAAACTGTTAATTATTTTGTTTATCAAAACGTCAAATTGCTTACAGTTTTTTTTGCTAATATATTTGTATTGAAATTATGTTGATCTAAAGAGGTCAAACTGTAAATATTTTAAAAAATTTCATGTGTAAGCTATATTTCAACCCCGAATGTTTTGGTGCCCATACGGTCACGCTCGTCCTTACTACTTAAATTTTTTGTTATGGCTTAAAAAATATTATTTTTATCGAAAAAAAGCTTTCGTCTCTGGGGGGTTAAATCGAGTAGTGTCCTATGTAATATGTAAGCAAGGAATGCCTTACAAAGATTGACGTATTATTGTGTCTCAAAGTTGTGTTTATTCTATTAGCTGAACAGTTAAAAAAATACTTTTTCAGCTTGCTTATTGTCATATATTTAATTCAAAATCTATGTGTATTACTGTGTGTACTTTCAAACAGCTTCTTATATCCGTCTAGCAGTAATTATTCATTTTTGCCACAACGTAGATCTATACGTAACTGTTTATTGATTTGGCATAACTCCATTATAATAAGTTAAAATAAAAATTTACCCTATTATAGGTAGTTATTTTTACCCTATTATACGTAACTGGTTGATTTACTCTTAGAAAATATATATTAATTAAAATTAAAGTTTGCCGTTATAAAAACGGTATCGTATGTAATGCTACAAAGACATTTTCAACATTATGGTCAAATGAATCTTAAACTCTGAGCAATTACAGTGTGTTCATGCAATTTTTGTTGACTAATTGTTTTATACGTTGATTGTTTTCTTGAAAGAAGTTTATTATAATATAATGAATTTAGTTCTCTAAGAATTTTCAAATACATACTGAAAACTATTTCCGCAACACACAGAGCTGTTGTCAATATGATCATTTTTCGATTAAATGTGTTTTTAATGTTTATGTGTATATTCAATCTTTTTATTAAAATTCAAGGCTTTGTTATCTTAAAAGGTCATAGGAAGGAGTGATTTAAGAATTGTATATATATTTCCGGCTGCGTGGTCGAGTTGTCAAAGTCGTTGGCTTAGAAAACGCAGGTCACGGGCTCGAATCCCAGTACGCACAGTTTTTGTAGATTTATTTTTTAAATCTATTTATGGACTTCTGTTCGAAGGCATGGATGTATGTGAGATTTGCTAACTAGTCGTTTCTCAGCCATATTCTTCTATCCCTACCCATCTAATAGAGGTTGAGCAACTGAATAACAAGCAGTTCTCGTAGACACTCTTTTTATGAGAAACTCAGTAAGAAGTCCGTATGCTCCACATTGGTAAAAAATTAACCGTGGTCGTTAACAATGTGGAATATATTGCCTCTTAATAGATTTTATCTCAACAGGTGTTTTTTTTTTACGATAACTTCTTGTTACTCGGTTGCTCAACCTCTATTTCGATATAGTGGGGATATAAAGATAGAGTAAGAACAATACTAGTTATCAATATAATATTAGCTAAACCCTACGCCCCACTTCAGGATCGGTTAGGTGTCTTTAGGGAATTTAAAACATCACAAACATCCTTCAACGAGAGCACCATAAACCGATTGAAAAATCCGCCCGTACTGGAATTCGAACCCGCAAGCTCCGCAAAGACAACTAACGACGGTGACCACTTGACCACAGACTCACCTACATTATTAAATGTTATATAATTATAGGGTCAACTTCAATCAATTATTCCAATTTATAGAGATAATAAAAAATATACGATACGTGTCGTTTAATTTTGTCATATTATCTAATCAGCTGTTTCTGCTCCGCCATCTTTATTGTATGGAATTGATTCGAATGACTTGATTGATTCCAATAGATCAAAACGAAACGATCACAATTTGAATAGGATCACTGAATGGTTCCCAAAAGTGGTGTTCTGAAATTGATAGTGCCTTTCGAGGTTATTGTCAATAAAAATAATTAAATAGATCGCAGGTCGCGTGGGCGATAGATGAACTAATAGATATAACCCCCCCCCCCACAACATGAGTCACCGTTAAGGCAGGCGACACCAACTAAAACTGTTTGATATTCAATCTCCTCATATGGTGATCTGAGTGGGTGACGAATACAAAAAAAAAAACGAAAAACGTACATATATGCATGCATTTTGTATCAGAAATTGTTATAACTAATGAAAGAAAAAATAATGGACTGTCAAAAATTACAGATGTATATGTGTAATATCATTTTTTAAAGATATAATTAAAATAAGATAAACACATGTGAATGGCAATAGATTTTAAACAACACAACACTTGGGCGCTCATAGGCGCCCATACTCTTTAAAGGGTTAAATCCATTATAATATTTGTAATGCATACAATTAAAAATAATTTTGCTTACATTGCTTGTAAAATTTATTCGTTTCTTTGGCTTTTTCTTAATAAATCGTGACTGATTAATATTGTCATATTCCGATCTTTCACGCTGTGACGAAGACAGCATTCATATAAACACGCTCACCACTACAGTCGTATTCTATTATATAAAATGACGTACATAAATTTTAAATTCCATTTTCAAATTTTTATGATGGCGAGTGTAATCAAAAATAAGGCGTCGTCGAAAACTATAATGACTAATTATTACGTAGTGTTGCCATAATTATTTATTTGAAATCGGCTGTGATTTACTTATATGGGAAAGTTATTATTCCAATTGATATAGTAATAAAGGAAGAACGCATCCTTGAATGTAAAGTACATTATTTCTTGACCTCACCAAGCCATAGACATCGCGAGTAATTTTCTCTTAAAATTCTTCCATACTATGAACGTATAATTAATCTTATGCAGACTTACTTATTCGTAGTCTATGCGGCATGCGCGGATGCACATTCTTGGAAGATGGCGCAATGCAATCTTGTTAAATATCTAATCTCTCTAGATAGAAAAAAAATAGAATCGCTATTTTTAAAGCATGCATGCCACATGCTAAATAAAAAATAATATATACAGTAAGATCAACATCTTTAATTAAACAATATTAGAGACTAGCAACTCGAAATGGTAGTAGTGTGTTAAACTATCGGAGAAATGGAAGCACTTATCGTACTCTATCAATTTAAAACATAGACGTTCATTAGGTGACCAAATCTGTCAACAAAAAAAAAACCATTTCGATTCCGCGACCGAGTTGTCAACTGGTTGGCTTCAGCTTTAAAGTTTACGGGTTCAAATTTCAGTGTCTGAAGTCTAAAATTTCCTCACATTAATATTAAAAACGAAAGAGCGTAGCGATAGTCCTGCCCTAGTTCTATCATTCTATATCTACTCTTTAAAAAATAGAGAGTAAGAAACTGAGTAATAAACGATTCTCGCTGAAATACTTACGTTTGTGTATACCTACTGTTTTTATTATTGTCTTATTTTTATATGACAAAAAATTAACTATAAATTATAACGATTCTTTGCGATATGATGAATATGAGAACTTCTGTTTACCATCTGGCGCCGTGAACATGTTCTATGGAATACCTGAATAAGTCACGTTACCCAACACTTCGTGTCAGGTTTCGGTACTGCATATGGAATACCACCTGCTTTTTGGTGTATCATCAGGTATATTCTCTCGTGCATAAGGAAGGATCTGAACACTTATTTGTGACATAATGGGAATAGCCCCCCCTTGTCTCCTAACCGTGCCTTGAAAACTTACTTTAATAACCTGACTGTTGTTACGGCAGTGGCGGCTGGTGACGAAAATATTAGGGAGTGCAAAAAAAGATTGACTTAATTACCTAAGATCAAAGCTTCATCCTCCGCTTCTTAGATTATGAAAACACTGCGACAACGGACTACACGGGACTGCAATGAACCATTTGCTCCTATGAAAGAACCGCCCCTGTTGTACGGGATCTGTAGACTCCACATAGATGTCTGCCGTTAAATGCCATCCCCATTAAATCATCTTTAAACTTTATTTAGAATTCATTGTTTTTCAAATAACTGTTCATTTTCCTAATCAAATATGAAGCAGTTTTTTCTGGATGCCAGCATATTGTTTTATGTTAGTCGCTTTGTCATATTTCACTTCCTCGTTTCTAGATAATAATGCAATGACTGTCATGCTTCTGACGTTGGACTTGTGGTCAACTTCACTCCTTATCAGCAACACGAATGTAATTTCATTTAAATTTTATTTTGAATTACAATCTGTCCGAATTCCTTGTGGATTAGATAGCAGGGAAACGGCAATACCACTATTCTTTTTGTTTTATTTTTAAATTTCATTAGCCTTGTGTATTTATTTTGATGTTTTGACCGTGGTAGTTCTAGTTTTTCTTTTACTATTTTTAGACCTTCAATGGCCGTAACGTATTCGCTGAAATGTATTAATTGAGTAATATTCTTTGATCTCCAAATGGACGATTTCTTGCGCCTGATGTTTACTCTACGGTGCATCGGTATACTTCATACAATTAAAAGATGTTTCATTTTTAATAGAACGTTTGTTTACGATAGACTTTTATACTTCTATATGAATGTTTTATCGAATAGAATCTAAAATTCAAAAGATTTTACCGCTCGACTCTACTGAGGTTATTGATCTCTATCTGTGTGTGTGAATTCAAATAAACGTATGTTTTTTTAAGCATATTTCGTTAGAAAAATTCGCCACCGTATTTATATGCCCATGCGTCTCAACGCTGAGCTCAACAGGTTGTACGCTTATGCCAGGGAAGTTCAACCAATCAAAATTGCGAGATTCTATTTACTGTGTCATGTGTAGCGAGCGGCTAAACTAAATACGCCAACTGACTGGAAAAACGCCACACGAAATTCTCGTTAGGCTGTCGTACTCGTGTTCGTGTTATTTCTTATCAACGATACATATTCTATAATCTGGAAATATTTCTCATACAGATTACACTTCAGATACACTTCTTACACATACATAGTTACACAACTGGTTTTCAAAAATTATTATGGTTAATCTTTAAATAAAATATTCTCATGTTTCCACTAAGGGTTGAAATTAAAGAATATTTAAATGAGTGGAATGTATATTCCTGAGTTCTCAAACTATGTTCCGCAGAACACACTGGTGTGCGAAAATGTGGAATGGTTTTATACGCTGCAATACATATATATTATTTAAATATCTCCTTCATATTGAGGGCAAATGATGTTCAATTTCCACTGATGTTTTAGTTCCACTCATATTTACAAAAGTGTTTTAATATATATATTTTACTATGAAATAACCAACCTTATATATAATTAGTGTTCAACATTTTCGGATTAGCAATGTGGCCCATTGTAGAAAAAGTTTGGGAAACCCTGGCATCGGTAATTTTCTGAAACGCGTTTATTAAAAGGAAATTACAATGAACCGATCCTATGCGTGTAATTTGCATATCCGTAAATGTCGGTATGTGTCTAGTCCTTTTTCAAATATCTACTGTTGAAACTCTCCATTAGGAGTACATGTGCTTCATTGGGAGCGGACACGATTATGAATTCAAAACCACCGAATTATTCCGTTCTACGATGCTTGTTAATTTTATTCATACAAGAATGGAAATGATACTATAAATGTTTACTAATGCAATATTTAGTTTACCATTCAACACAGTATTATGTATTTAAATACTGTTTTTTTTTGGGAATAGAATGGCATAATCGGTCTCGGATATCGTGACAACTTTTGCTTTCGAAGAGTTGATTCCTTATACTGCATAGCGGTATTTAGACCTGATAAACGTCCATTTTGCACAATTCGTTTTATTCATTCTACCGTTCATAGCCTAAGCACCTGCACACGCTTAACTCTTTTTTACACGGTTTTGAAATAGCACGTTTCATTTAAAACATAGGTTCCCAACCTTTTTCGGGTGGCGACCCCTTTTTATAAAAGCCATGTGACTAGCGACCCCCTCCCCCGAGGAATTTGAAATCCTCGATTTGCTATACCTTTTCCCCGGATTGTCTCCGAAACTCCTTTTTTTTTTTAGCTTACCGAGAAATTTGAAATTCTCGATTTGCTATATTATTCAAATCTCGAAAATCGAAAAAAGTTGGCGACCCCCCAGGTTGAGAACCCGTGACTTAAAAGATCAAATACTATATTGTACACCAATGGTGCACAAACTGTTTGAAAGAGGGCCATTTACCCATTTTCAAAATTTTTACGGACCGCATAGGGTAAATGTGTTTAATTAGTTTATTTAATTAATATTAATTATTTCTCTACAATAACGGACTGACTTCTATTGTGCATTTATTTAGTAGATTTAATACAAATTTAACTCCCTGCTTTTGGATACAATTTATGGCCCAAACGTGCTATTTAACGATTTCAATAAATGTATTTTAACAAGATTCAGAACAAATTCATTAATCCAAGTTTTTGCGAAAGTTCGCCGTTCTGTAATATATATTTTTTTGTAAATCGCGTTAAAAAAAGTTACGGTGCCTTCCAAAAAACTCGTTTAAATGCGAAATCGCTTAAAATGAGGACTTGGGTGTATTGTAATTTGTGTTTTTTAAAATTTACTAATCCATAATCATGAGAAGTATCAGTCAGGGTGGGGGGAGGAGTGTGTATTGGACCGGTTTCGCGGAACAGTCATAGACGCAAAAGGCTCAGCTGAGTGACGTCAGCGTCTGATGCAGATGATGCAACTATAAGACATGACATTAAAACTGACTGCATACGGTATATATTTACTATTCAACGAACTATAAATAAAAAATCTTTATTTTGTTTCGGCCGTTGCGGATTTCTCTAATCTTTGAGATTCTTAAATACATATTTGTTTACTATGAAGATTATTCATAAATTCAGGTTGCTACAGATAAGCAGTGAACCATTTCGGTCGACGAAGGAAAACGTTATCGTTCAACATAGGTTAACGGTTTGCTCAATTGCAAAAGTACTCAACCATCCGTTTTTTAAGCCATACACGAATCGATAATAACATTTTTACTGTTGTCAATTCCATATTTCACGATAACAACATAATAATAAGAACCTTAATAAAAACACAATATTCCTTTGTACTTCATTCCACTTTATTTAATATGTCAGGACCGGTTTCGCTCATTACGAGCATCGTCAACTGATAAGAAATATAATTTAACAATGCTATTTATACAAAAATGAACAGTTATAAACAACAATTGGCATTGAAAAGAAATTACCAATTACATTAAAAGTGATTCTAAAATAACACCAAATTAAAATGTTTAACACATCTAACAAATAATTAAAAAGTCTTCTCAGACAGCCATTCTAAATTTATTAATCTGTGAGAATGTACATAGTTTGAACGATTCAAATTTAAGTTTTATTTAGTTGAAAAAATACTGCTTGAGCACGCCACATAATCGAGAAAAAATATTTGATGACTTTTGGCACGCTGACCCAAAAAGGTTCGCTATCCCTGCCTTATAAAATGACTCACTTGTTAAAATTCGTGTGTTAAAGAAGATTTCACTGCAGGGATTGGTCCTGAAATCCAATAATCGTGTATGTGTATGTGTCGCGCTCGCTTCTTCCAGGAGATTTCAATAAACGAAAATATGCACGGCTATTATTTTTCGTTTTAGCGCGACATCCTGTTGGGTATATTGCTGCGCATCCGCCTGTCTCGCCTCGCGTCCTGGTGAAAGGATCAAAACAGTTGTCAATAAAATTAGATGGCGATGCCATAGTATGCTCGTCTCCCTAGCGATCACCAGTGCAAAGTAATTTTTATTGTATTGTATTGATTGAATCGGCATTTACTGGGTAGAACTCCATTGTAATTTGTAAAGTGTTTTAGTTCTACAAATATTATTTTATATATACATAGTTGATACCTATTTCGGCGTATTCCTTCATCAGAACATTGTTTAACCCTTTTAATGCCGGACGATTTTGCCATGCATATGTTAAAATTGCCAAGCGTTTTTTATAGAAAAAATCGTCTTTTACAATTTTACAAAAAAAGTACTGAAAAGCATTTTTTAGGAACTTGGAAAAAAATACTTGTATTCTCTATGATCTATGTAAATAATATTCGGAGATATTACCTGCATTTTACAAACATGATACAACAATAAAAAATATTAACGTTGATTAAAGAAAATTTTAAACAAATAAAACTAAGTTCCCTTTAAAAAAAACAGTTTAAAACATATTAATTTTGAAACACTTTAAAACATATTAATTTTGAAACACTTTTTATGTCATTATGTAGTAAAATCTATTAGTAGTCATTGAATGAAAAAAAAATGGACATATTTTATTATTTTACAAAGCACCAAATTTTTTCGCATATTTGCACGCAAGTGAAAAAAGTGAGTTTATCTATAATGTCACATTACATTGCGAAAAGATTGATATGGGCCGATGGGATAGATTGATATGCCGGGCTGAAAAATCGGCCCGGCGCATTTTACGCATCTGTTAAATAACTCACATAATAGAAATAAAAATTTAATAGGTATAAATTTGGTATCTGAAGCGCCGGGCCGAAAAATCGGCCCGGCGCATTTTTCGCATAGGTAGGGAGGGCCGATTTTTCGGCCCTCCAGCATTAAGAGGGTTAAACATAAAATTACTCGGTCATATATACTGGCTTAGAAGAGATATAAAATATACCCTGTCATCCACTCAGAATTTAGAAAAAACACAAGGACAAACAAAAAGCTTCATTAGATCTTAACACAACATTCGTTAGACACTTTTAGCGATGAAATGTCCAGTCCCTCATAAATTTCACCGTATATAATCAAGTGCCGACGAATAGTATTTTTTTTTTTAATAAAATTTAAATAATGAAATCTATTAAATATTATCTTTTTTACACGATTTTTTATTCCAAAATGTTTTATTTTTTCAATTAACACATTAAAGTTAGGTAACCATCTTCAATTTTTCTGTGAATTCCGTCACCTTTTACACTGTTTTTTGTGGGATGTATCTACCGTTTAAAATAAGTGTTACGTGTAATTCTAAAACGGCGATTTCAAGTATTTTTCCGAAAACATTTAATAACACAGTATCGTTATTACATTATATGAGCCCTCGAGACGTGAAGTGAGCCAAGTAAAATAGTAAAATGATAATAGTAAATGAAAACTGTCAGACATTTAAAATGTGTAGCTCAATTAATTGTTTTATTGTGTATGGCCTTAAATGGCAACATTGTTTTTCGATACCCGATGCGATTTTTGTTTCTTTCTTTCTTGCTCTTTGGACACGAACCGAACACAACGTGTGTGGGGGGACACTTCCCGGTCCTGGGACTTGCTTCCAGAGACCTTTAGTTGTAAATTCACTTTAAGTTTTTTTTCTTTTGTGGTTTTTCGTCCGAGATGGAAGAACTAATATTTTTCCATTTCGACGAAAATTAAAATTCAGTTTGTTCTGCGCGCGGATTTAGCATATATTTTCTTAACTCTTATAAAAATCGTGTGAGTAAGCTAGGTCTTATAATAATTATTGTGTATTGTAATAATTCAAAATTTTGTTTGTTAAATATTGTATGTGACTAAACTTCGGTGATTGTAAATTCCTAAATAAAAGTTTTCGTAACAGTTGAGCGATGGGTTTTATTTTATTTCTACTTACCTGTTTTACGTCGAGTTCATTCAAGCTTTTATTAGTGATGATTTATTCTTGGGATATAACATCGTGAACAAACGTAGAAATTTCTCACATTAAATGAAACTCGCTCAAAAATAAATTACGAGTAATGACATAATTATACAGCTACTGTATCGATTTATGTATAAATAAACAATATATGATTAAATTATTCATCTCGAGTATCGATTTCATGATAAATTTGACCCCTTTATATATTATATCATGCATCAGCGTAACTGGCATTATTAATTATTCAGGCTGATGCCAAATTTGGGGTAATAGGGTTGCCTTTTTTATTCCAAAGGTTAATCGGTCAGATTAGTCGATTTAGCCGCCATGAACGCGTGTAGTCGAGCGATAAAAGGTCGTGCGACCGAACCCTTATGCGACACTTACCTATCATAATAAACCGAATTATAAAGAGTTATCTCACACATTTCATTACAAATGTGTATATAAATTGTTTGTTTTTTCTTATTCCTCCGTCCTCGAAACACATTACTACACGCATGCCCTAATGAGAATCATTTTAGAAGAGGGCACTGGAGATCAGTTGCAAAGTTTCTAATTGTAATGAAGTATTTTTTTAACCGTAGTAACCCTTGCTGTCGATTAGGGCCTCCAATCCCGGGATCCGACCAATTTTGCGATCCCGTTATCCCGGATATCAAGTGAAAATCGGTTAAATTTGATATAATTTTAAGATTTCGACTTAAGGTGATTGGTGGACTTAAGGTGATCCGTATTCAATTTGAATCGTTCAAATTATATACAAAATGACAAAGTGATGTCAATGAAAAAATTGTCTGAATGTACATAATTTGAACGATTCATATTCCGTTAAATTTGGTAAAAAAAATTGCACTGGAACAACTGGTATTCGAAAGTTTTTGAAAGCGTGGAGCTAAAAAAACATTCACATTTAGACATCTCTGTAGAAACCGTGAATTCGTTACTTTTTTGGAGAAACGAGCTAAAAAAAAAGTCTCACATTTTTCAACAATCTGTAAATTCCTATGAGTTTGAAGTCAGCCAGCGAGTTCTCAAATTTTTAATAATTATGAAACCTGTAAATTTCCAGGTTTTTCAAGTCATCGACCTAAAAATTGTAATTTGAAAATATTTTAGAATCTTTCAATTTCTGACTCATTTCCCAGTGATTTATTCCGGGATCCTGTATGCCCACATCCCTTAATAATTAAGAATCCCGAAATTCTCCAACAATCTCACAACGCTTGTGGTACGATTATATGGTGAATGATCAATTCCGGGATCGAAACATTGTGAATCTTGAAATCCCGGGATCACAAAAAGATCCAGGATTGGATGCCCTACTGTCGACCATACAAAATAATTTGCACACATAGCTTTACGTAATGTTATTTATTTGACAATGCTTTTTGTACAGGATTTTCGTTTTGACTGTGGCCACTACATTTAGTACAACAAATGGCCACCCTGCGGCAAATCCCAGAACTTTTCACTATTCCATATTATCATAATATCCACTGAATAGACTTTATGGATGATATTTATACTATTTTCAGGAATATGAATTACTGTGTAGAACAGTTATTATGCGGCAACGTTGCATTTTAAATTCCTTATATGCACCCACAAACCTTTTTTTTCATTTGGTGAAAGTACAGTAAGTAGTCGTCATAATCAAGAAATCGAACCATTATCGGTATACATAGTTTTCAATTTTAGAGTGTTCACTGGCAATACTTAGTAGAAAAGTATATTAAAAAATATTTTTTTTTATTACTAATTCCACTTTTATTTTAAATGGTCAGGACCGGTTTCGATCATGACGAGAATTATTAACTGATTAGAGAATACAATATTACACTGCTTTTTAGATAAAATAAATAGCACTGTAATATTGATCCCAAAACAGAGCGTAGCAAAATGGATAAGCTTACCACAAGTCCTATCCAAACTATTTTTTTTTCTATCTATACTTTCTTTAAAATTAAAGGTTGCGCAATTGAGTAACAAAAAGTTCTCGTAGAAAAAAAAACAGTAACTCCACTACAAGTTAATATGTTCCACAATGGGAGAGGACGTTAAAATATTTATATATATTCATAATTTTGTCTAAAACTATCATTTATGATCTTTCTATATTGATAACGTTGTTACAGACCTTTAATTTTATTCTGTGCGTGTTATTTTTGTTCGGGTCGTATACTGCTCCTATAATGCTAAAAACGTGTTATATTTAGAAATGAGTGCTTTACTAAATATTATTTTATTACGAATTGTTTTCGATCCAATTATTTTGTGAGGTGAATTAATAATAAACCTAGCTGCGTAAAAATCGATTAAGCGCTTCGCCATTTTCTTTCCCCGATCTTTTCCTGTCTAATGCGTCACTTCCGGTTTTTATAAATTTCCGTTTCCCGCTGAAATCGCTATGATAATAATTATTCGAAATAATGGACGTCGCCGCTCAAAACACTGTCACGGTCAGCTGTTCGCGAATCGGGCGCCATTTTGTTTATTTTCGCTTTCCCCGGTGCGACTCAATTAACGGCGTTAATTTGTCTATTTGCGCAATGAATTATTGTCTGTTACGTAATGTTCTACATTCAACGTTCTTTTTTTAAATTGACATAGTAATTAACGGAATAGTGTGTTAATTTTTATCTCTTCGTGAGTTAAGATTTGTTGTATGAGATACACATAAGATATGTACAACATATCGACTGTGGAAAGGAAAAAGGACGTAACGCACAGTTTTTTCAAAACAGTTTTTTTTCGATAATCACAATGTATCAAATTTGATACACGTTTTGTCAAAATAACGTATGCTGCAAATGTCGAATAAGTATCTTAATTTAGCTTTTAAGTTTGAAAAAAGAAGAGCTTGTGAAAATTGAAACCATGGAAAAAGACTGAAAAAAAAGATTTTTTCTAGACAATTTCTTTAATTAATATTAGATTATGCCAATTAATCACCAATTTACAAATCTCCGTGCACTTTAAGGTTGTGTATATTTCATAATTTGCATATGGCCCAATATCATCAAAACACGTTTTTATGCCTCCTGTAAAATTTGCTATGTGTGGGTTATGTCCTTTTTCTTTTCCTCAGACGATATATAAAGAAACATAAGGTAAGAAGACTAGTCCGACGCACATTTGCCTTGATCCTTAAAGCCTCCTTGAATCCCTTCAACCCCCACAAGGGGGTGATACCACCCCCGTTGGGAACCTATGGTTTACACCGCCAATTCTTGTTGGAAATGCATTACATTAAAAAAAGTACTCTTTTGTACTTATTCCTATTTTTAAATATCACCGTGACATAATCAGCTGATTAAAATATTAATCGATACAGGGCTATTTTAAAAAATTGAATGAGAGTAATAACACGGTGTAATAAATAATTGACAATAAGATTTTTTAGTAATTATAAATATAACATAATTAATAAACAACACAAAATTATATTTTGGGGCCTCACAAATAAATACTACTAAATTGTAACCAAATTATGAATGCATTAATGAGTTCAAAAGTAAGTATTAGTAAATACCGGTATTACCGAATCCGGGATCCCTTTTACAATAATAAAACCGGTATCGAAAAACACCATGAATACCGAGATTTTGTTATACCAGTATTGCAATCGCAACAGTATTTTATTTCCCCCACGATAAACCTAAATATCTAACTTTGGCGTAATCTCGCAAAATTTCCGCAGCAAAGTGTCAAATTCTCAAGCGGTCCATTTCCCTACTTACTATTCATGCAAGTTTTTCCTTTTTGCTGATAAAAAAACATGGGGTCGCTTACTTGCAACGAAAAAAAGCAATATCTCCGGACTAAAGTCACCCATCTCCAGAGTTTTGAATAGTAGTCGCTGCGAGAGAGAAGTCACGGGTAGAGATAAACAGGACCGTGACGTTATTACCTCCGCACCTCCCTCGGGGGTATTCATCATACCTCATATCAACAATTCTTATCGCTAATCCTCATTCAGATATCGGAATGAGTTTCGAGTGGGCAGTATCTTTTTGTATTGATTCGGAAAGTCTTATCATTTTTGGTTCTGGTAGATAGATATTGAGACCAATATTATGAACTGACAGTTCTTGAATCATATTTTAACCTTTAGGCCGCGGCTGACTGTTATAGCATTCCGATCTGACATGACTCGTGCGCGTACGGCTGCTATAGCATCGCACGGAATTTTAAGCATTGTTTTAAAACTCAAATCACTTTAATATGGTACTGAAAATTATATATTGATACTCTAGTTCCAGAGTAACTGTGTCTGAAGTTGGCAGTTTCGAGTTCAGTATGAAAAGTGTTCAGAATACATACATCTATCTCTTCCAAAGAGCAGCCAAGACGTTATTATGCTACATTAGATTCTAATATAACATACTTAACTTGGTATTGCCATATTATTGCCACATAACGCACTCTGGAAGTACCTGGGTATCGAAATTATCATTGTCATCTATTGGATTTTATAAGAAAGAATATCCATAGAGGCTAAAATATCATTACGTTATTAAAGTTTGCAAATTTACTTTATGTGTTTTCCGAAACGATAAATATTTGATTATTATGTAAGGAAATTACAGTTTAAATTTAAACGGGTCTTAATAATTACATTTGCTTTTTAACATTTATTATTATTGATTGAAATGAATATCCATAATAAGTTACTAAAGTTTACTTAGGACGTATCGAACGCATTGCTAATTGGAGGGTTTTAACCACTCCAAAGCTAACGACCCACCGGTGTGTCGCATACCTACTAACCACACACGCTACCCACCAGTGTGTTCTCATTATTACAACGTCAATAAATATTTTTTAGAGTTTGCATCATTGAAAAAGGTTCCGACATCTCTTAAGGACTCACAACATGAATATTAAGTTTTTAGAAAATTTCTAGCTTACAGGACATAAAGCGTTATTTTTTTCTAGCTGTTAACGGGTTAAAACCTTTTTGTGCAGTTTTTTTAACCATTAAAATGCCGGTAAAGAAAAGTCATCCATGGCAACAAGGTTGTCGACTTAAGCACCTGGCGCGAAAGGTTATATTTTGAGTAAGGCTCGTTCTACTCTCATCCGACGGATAGGCATTACGCTTTTTGCGAGGTTGATGGCCGGTGCAAAAACGGAAAGGTCGATTTGCAAAGCCGACTTTTCTTTTATTGCCCCCCGTAAGATCGATGCTCTTTTTTGCCGGCCAGCTGTGTAGATACACACAGCGAAAGTCATCCTGGGAAATTGCTTTTCATATAGTAATAACTCCCCGGAACCTTTTTCTTTATTAAAAGCCCACTTCCCCGGCTCATTACGCCCACTTATGTTGGGCATTAAGTTATAAGACGTTTTTCTAGACGAAATATACCGCGATATGATTTATATCGCATTCTGTCACGTATTCTAGCCGAGTATGTACGTACTGTTGTATTACTAAAGACTTTTATGGCAGAAGGCTTCGATTGTTGATAACAATTTACCAAACCCCCTTACAAACACCGATTGTGAATGATTAAGTAAAACAAACGTGTTCAGAAAAAAAATTATCAGGAATTGTTCTCACTGTGATATAAAACTTTATATTATTAACGTTCTTTAATGGCAGGCACTTGCAAACCGCGGCCCGCGAGCAATATTATTCACGTTTTTATCATTTACCGAATTTAAAAAAAAGATTTATAAGAAAGAAAAACTTTTTTTTTGTCTTGCAATTCCATCATCTCGGGTCTTGTTCAAACTAAAAAATAACCGATGATAATTTACAAGCAGTTTTAAAAATTTCAGCTACAAAATTAACACCTGAATTTAAAAAAATGTTAAAAGACGTAAAACAGTTCCGTTCCTCTCATTAGATTGTTTTTTTTATAATATATTTTTTTCAAGATAAATATAATAGTGTACATATAAAAATGGTATTTTACTTGCGCCGCTCATTTTGAATACCTGATTTACCGAAAATAACAATGCGACACCTTTTTTTAAAGCTCTTCCATGTTTTTCCATTTTCTCCGGAATTGCAATAGTACTAATCCCGGGATTTCGGGACAATAGAATTCAACGGGATTACGGGATTGGATACCCTAATCGCTACATTTGATAACAACTATTACACATAGTTTTTGGAATTACTATAGCATTGTCTCTAAAAATCTATTTGTGTTAGTGGCAAATCTAATAAAAAAAAACACATGATACTCATTAAGAATACTAGATTTGGCTAAAAATTCATTATTATACATTTAATATTATTCCATCACGATTAATTAAATTGTAATATAAAGCGTGTCCTGTTAAAACGAGTATTCAAAACACTATAGAGTAGGTCAGTGGGTATGTAATACTTGAATATAGCTTCAAGTATGCTCATTCTGCAACTTTTCATCTTCTTGTCATAAGTATTTTAGCATAGTTTGCTATTTTGGCTTTGAGATGAATTATTTCGTGAGCCTAGCGGGGATTCTCGTTCATTATGCTTCTCTTCCGTCTTCTTTCATAAAATCCCTCAAAAGATGTCTCTGTTTTCGTTTACCTTTTTTTAGGTAGGCATAATCTTTGTGTAATATTTTGTCTATGTCTCGCTCTTTGCTGTACGAGCATTTTATCTCTATAAAAGATGCGGTTCTTAAAAAAAAAAAACTTTTGTGACGATTTTACGATATTCCTTTATTGTTTACTAAAAATCTTTTGGAATTTCTTTGTTACGGATGAAATATTATTATTATTGCTTTTGCTGTCGTTTTTGGCTTCGGTATTTATTAATTTAATCTATTTTACCGTTGATGCTCAGTCAAGTGAAATAGCGTTATTGAAACTAACATTTTAAAAAGGTCAAATTCACAACTCGACACAATTTGTTGACCCGCAGTGGCATTATCCAAAAAAAAAAAAATTGTAGTAAAGAGCTTAAAACTCTTTTCTACCATGGTGGTGTTGAAATCATAGTATTATTTTTTTAGAATTACATTTCCAACGTGCGTCGCAACAAATCTAGATATCCACATCTAGATATTTCGTCATTGTTCTGGCAGAAGTTGATAACTTGGAGAATAAGAAACGGCAAATATTTATTTTTTACAATATTTTATGTTACATAGTCATAGTGTGTTTATTCATACAACCATTGAGACAGTTTATATTCTCAGATCTAGATCAAACCGTGTCTACAATATTTTAACTTTATTAATATATATTTTTTCGATTGCTTCCCTATTGTTGCTCGATGTTACTTATCAAGGAATTGATAAAATTTACCATTTTAACTTTTTTTATTCCATGCCCGTTACCAATGTTGACCTTTTGAACTCTAATGGAAGTAGTTTTTTTCTACGAGAACTGTTTGTTACTCAGTAGCTCAACCTCTCTTTTAAAAAAAAGTTTAGGTATATAAGGATAAGACTAGGACAGGACTAGTGGTTAGCTAATCGCTCACATACATCCATGCCCTCAGACAAAAATCCATAAATCGATTAAAAAATCAAACTAAAAAAACTGTCCGTACTGAGATTCGAACCCGTGACTTTCGTGTTCTAAGTCAACGACGTTGACACACGACCATGCAGCCGGCCTAAGTAGCTAAGCAGCAGAAAACTGTGTTCATTTTATAATATATATAGCTTTCAAGAAAAGAAAAAATATATATTGTAGAGCAGTGGCGGCCGGTCAATGTGACACTGGATCATTTAAAGGAGAAGAATTTTAAATGATTGAATGGTATAAATGTTATGTTTGAAAATTATTTTATGAAATATAACCGCCCCTGCATATACAAGGGGTGTATTGAACCAATGCCACATTTACCGGTCGCCACTGTTGTACAGATATTCGGCTGAAATCGTCAATGTAACATTTTTATTCTCAGCGATGATTACTGATTTTTAAGAGATAGGTTGATGCTTTCAGCGTGACGAATGTATAGATCCTTTTTCACGATTTTCCAAGAGTCAACTAACGGCGGTCAGTGAATTAATTCGACGTTTTACGAACAGGGGGGCAACAATACCATCTTAAAAATTATACGAAGCATGATCGAATCGACCAGCAAACACTATTTACAAATCGTTTTCCATGAATTTGAAATTAATATGCACCGCACTATCAGAATTGTTGTGATGTGCGTTATGATTCAACCGGCAAATGACTCACGAATCCGCGGTCAAGATTGAATTATTCATGCTTATCGAATCACTACCTTTATCTGAGTAATCGAATCGGTCATATCAATAGTTCATATTTTTAATCACATACCAGGTAATCTTACATTTTATTAACATGGAATGGCGTTGCTGTAACTGACTAGTTACCATTTATTTTTATTTTGTTTCGTTGTATTATTATCAATAATAAAATGCCACTAGCTTAGTGAGATTTTTTTGATATCATAAAATAAAACAAAACTGCTCCCAATGTAAAACATATGTACTACTTATGGTTTTAGTCCTAACAGACTAGTACGTTTGTTACTCAATTACTTAACCTGTCTATTTTTAAATTAATAGTATGGATAGGAGGACTTGTGGTTAACCAAACGCTCTCACTACGCTTCGTTTTTAGGATATTTACAAGACGTCACTGAAATCCACGAATCGATAGAAAAATCGATTTATAAACCTACCCGTATTATTTGAAACCTTGAGCTCCGTAACCGAAGCCAACAGCGTTGAACACTCGACCACAAACACGAATATTGAAAAAAAAAAACATGTAGATCTTAAGCTGTAAATTTATAATACTGAATTCAATATGTAGTTAAAATTATCTCGTTTATTTTGCTAACCATATTTACCTTTATTTTTTTTCTTTTTAAATTGAAAAAAATGGCATTACAGCTTATGCCAATGCGCCAATATGTTAAAGTTGAAAGATTAACGAGACAAATTATGAGAATTTTAGTATTGTAAGTCACTCGAGATAAACTCGAGGTAAATTGACGTCACAAAAACCCGTGTCTTAAGTCTCAAATTTATATTGAAAAATCTAAATTTTACATTGACCTTACCGGGAATCGAACCCAGACTTGCCTGATCGGAAGAGCAAGCTCTAACTAACTAGACTACAGCGAGCGATTTTGAGCATGTCTATAGGCTCCTTATGGATCCAGTGCCCAGTTTGAGTACGTGCAGCAACAATACAGGTACACAAAGTCTTGCATAACGATTAGCATGGACAGCTGTACTTTGTAATGTCTCCCGTGTTGCTTTAGGAAGGAGTGCCGGGCAGCAAGCTGAAATGTTGGTTAAATGTGTAGAAACGACGTGTCTATTTAATAAATGATAATTATTCGCTTTTCTTTTCCTCTGCATGGTCGATTCATGTTGCTTATGCTTTCTTAAATGCCCAAGTGCATCTTGCGTACAATCAGATAATCAAAACTAACTGACTGTGGATCCCGACATCGTTGCACTTCGCATGCGTGAATAATTGAACACTGACGAACTGTCATTGCTCTTCGTGTTGCCATCTGATAAAAAAAAACACGTGACCCGGTAAAATAATTAAATTGTTTACTAAGTAGTCAAAGTTGCCGAGGCGCTTGTGCCAAGGCCTGAATTTTTCACATTGTTTCAGAGCGCTTTGTGCGTTGACATGAAAGAAATATTAAAACTTGGACGCTGAAATTTCGCTAAACATTCGAGTCACTAATGACTCTTGATTCAAAAACAATTGCTTGAATTCTGTCAGACTGTAAAGAATTTTTTGTGATGGGAACTGCGGTAGCCTTTGTTTTACCAACTTATTGTCTCTGGGAAATAATTAATTATGCTTGTAATATCGTAGTTTTTATTAGATGAATATAATTCTGCAACACGCCTAATTATCTTTGAATTTTTCGATAGAAACATTTCTCCGAGAACTGTAATATCTTCATTCTATTTTAAAGTTATTAATACGTAAAGTTGTACATATAATTACTTCTTATCGTTTTGCTTTTTTTTGTTTGCGGTTGGTGACACATCCAGTTTTGGTGTACTCAACTTACTGATAATTAACGATAACGGAACATTATGTTCGTTAAAATTCATTATAATTTAAATTTTATTGGAAATTGAGCTTATCAATGATCGAGTGATATCTCTATGAAGAATTTTTCACAATAGACATTCATGGATTTCAGTTTAACCACTTGAATACTAAGCGGACACAGGTGTCCGGAACATATGCAAGCGAACACGGACGTCCAAGACGTTTAAAAAATCAAATACTTAGTATTCTAATAGAATATAAGCAATATTTTGATGAATATGTGTAGTTCCATCTATACTGAGTCAATATAGGTTTTTAAAATATCGAATTCGAGTGTATATTAGGCAAAATTATTTTTCTCAAAAACACGCAGTAACTCTGGGACATATTAATGATTTATTTGTGCGGTATTCAAACGGTTAATAGATCAAATTATCAAAGAATTTTATTCGACAATATTGGTTGGTTGGTAGCTATTTCGGCTTTCCGCCATAATAACTTAATTTAACATAGCTAAATATACTGAAGAGATACACAATTAGGAATTGAAATACCGGTATTACTGAAACCGGGATGACGGAATTCGTAGTATTTTTCCAATTCCAAAAACCGGTTTCGAAAGTACAAAAATACCGTTATTTCGGTCTTAAAAACTAATCTAATTTTGATGTGAAGAAACAGGATATTTTGATTAAATTGTTCGTAATGAATTGAAGTATTTGAAATATTCTAAGAGTTTTATCAATATTGACAGGTTGTAGAATTAATGAGCCTTTCAATGATGAATTTTCATGAATAAAAACACAATATTCTTTTTTACTTAATTTTCACTTTATTTTAAAATGTCCATACCGTTTTCGCTTATGGCGAGCATTGTCAACTGATGCGTTTGACGTGTTATGGATATATTTTTACTAAAACATTTATTTTTATTTAAATGTTTCAACTTTATTCTATGACATAGTTTATACACTTTATAATAAATCACTTAAATCTTATTAAATAATATCGATGTGAGTATTGAGGAGTTTCTACTAAGCTGTTCAGCCTTTCGATTTGAACTCTCAATTTAAACTGAACTGAAGGGTATTAAGGTTTATTGTTACAAATTATGTCATAGAGAATTAAAATAGCACAGAGGTTGATGTTGTGTATACATAACAGACGCAGCATTTTTTTTAGCGACCTGATAGTTTGTCTCGTTAGTCACCGAGTGATCCGTGGCCTCGCAACCTGCGTAACTCTTCCCTTTCGGAATGCCGCCAATGTCACTTTCGTATAAAATGTTACCTGCTTCTGTGTAAGTGTAAATAGAACACCCGGTTCATTTTCCAAATTCGAAAGTTGCCACCCAAAAACCATAACCTATAAAATTTAAAACGATTCCCGTAGTGCGTATTGTTTCCCGCCCGTTTAACCGGAAATGGCGGAAAAATCTGTCAAGCATTTCGCTGCATCGTTGGTCGCGGGTTTCTTTTGAAATATTGACGCTCGTTGGAGCTGCCAAAACATTTCACAATTATTCGCATTTCTAGGTCAGCAATTTTGTTGCAATTGCTGTCGTAAAATATGAAAACTGAATTATCGCACGGAAATATTCCGTCGTCGTTCTTGGAGTGATTTCGTCATACACAATACAACTTCGTAATGTAAAAATGATCTCCTAGTAATTATTAACTGTTGATGACTCTTATCGGAGAAGTTATCTTTGATTCTGACTCATCCTTACTTTCTCTATTATTGCCTAAATGAAGCTCCGGGGCTGAGTAGTGTTGACACTGAAAAAAACAGAATTGTTTATATATGTGTTGGTAATTAACCACTTGAAGATGTATATTTGTACTAAACTGACTTCTAAAAGTTAATGCCTATTAGAGGTCTGCACGGGCCCGGGCCTGGCCCACGGGCTCTTACCCGACCCGGCCCGTGGGCCGGGCTCGGGCGGGTAAGCGCAATCGAGAGTCGGGCTCGGGCTTTGGAATTTGGGAATAATGTTGGGAAAAATATAGCAAATCGAGGATTTCAAATTCCTCGGTGAGCTAAAAAAAAAAAAAGGACTTTCGGAGATAATCTGGGGAAAAAGTATACCAAATCGAGGATTTCAAATTTCTCGGTGCTTCGGGTCGGGTTCGGGTAACAAGTGCGGCATTAGACTCGGGCCCGGGCCGGGTCGGGCGTGAGTTTTTCGGGCTCGGACCGGGTAGTTTTGTAAAATTTTGGCCCGTGCAGACCTCTAATGCCTATGAAAGGCTAACTACTGATTTTTGGTGGCCGAGTACTGGATTGTTTTGTCATTTTTTGGAAAACTGTTCTTATTTTATGTGTGGAACGATATTATCCGTTTTTATTTTCCTGTTTTATAAAACAATCCAGTGAAAAAATATGTATTCATTAATTCAATATATCTTTTGAAAAAACACCCGTTCCTTAACTGGCTGACTACAGTAACAATCGCCCAACCTTTAACAACGAACTTAATGATATTGATCTAATTGGCAGAACTCCATTTTAATAAGGCGGAAAAATAAAGTATTTTAGTTCTACAAATATTATTTTATATAATCCTTAAAATTACTTTTACATAAATACTCGCTTCACTCACTTCACTTCAAATTTATCCCAATTAATGTTTTGAAAACCCCAGATTGCTTCGAAACACTAGAATCACATTAAATAAGTGTACTATTATAATTGTAATTATAATTAGGATGTTAGAGTGAATAACTTGATGCATTGTGTATCTCTTCGGAGCCAGTATGTGTAGCTGATAAAAACGTAGGCTTAATCATAGTTCTTACGATAGCGAAAGCCGAAATAGCTATCAACTCATAAATAAAAAAAAACTGTATAACTAAATACGTTGTAGTTTTTACCCTATTATAAATACTCGATGTTTCTTTTAACAAATTTAATACGAAATAATTTGAGATTTTTGGAATTGACTGCGAACATAAATATCGTTATAGCCTTTCGTAGTGTGATGGGAAAATACTGTTGTAATATATTTTTCTTTTAATCACAACACCACTCTAATGAAATCACAAAGCTTTAAATTATTTTTTTATTGACTGTGACAGCAGGAAGTGTGTACAGATTGTTCGTCAACAGATGTAGTGAACCCTACTTTTTTGTCTGGTGAGAATTCGTGAGAGTAGTGAGCCCGCACAACGCCACGCAATACCGTGTGACGGTCGGCAACTGCCTTCTCTTGCTGTACTTAGTCGGCAAAAAGAATACATGAACTATACCCATTCCTCAACAAAACAGCTGAATGGATTTGTTAATCTCTTGATCGAGTAGACGACCAACTTGGCCGCACATGCCCCCAAACAAAACTAAATCTATATATCACTTGGGGTGTTCACTGTTAATACTCGCTGGAAAGGTATTACATCCCAAAAAATAATATATATATTTGTATTTATTGAAATCACGACCGGTTTCGCTCATGACGACCATTTCATCACTTGGTAATGCTCGTCACGAGCAAAACCGGTCCTGTATCTCTTCTAAGCCAGAAGCGGTGGCTAGTTGTTCAGAGCTTGCTCTACCGATCAGGTGGGTCTGGGTTCGATTCCCGGTAAGGTCAATGACAGATTGGATTTTTTCAATTTAAATCTGAGATCTAAGACATGGGTGTTTGTGACTAGGGCATCCAATCCCGGGATCCTGTTCAATTTTCTGATACCGAAATTCCGATTGACATGGTCGCGATTGAGAAATTTTGAGGAAATGTTGAAAATTACCAAATCGAAGATTTCAAATTTCTCGGTGACCTAAAAAAACAAGCTTCTGTGACAATCCGGGGAAAAGTATACCAAATTGAGGATTTCAAATTCTTCTGTGAGCTTATCCGGGATGCCGGGATTGAAAAAAGGCTCCGGAATCAGATACCCTATTTGTGACGTCAATTCTTCTCGACTTAAATTTCATGTGAATATTCTCATCGATATGTAGTTAAGCACCCATGCAAATTATATATTTTGTAGAAAATTCGCTGTAGGAGAGACCGCTATACGAAGAACTACCGCATTCGCTATATGAGGGTTGACTGTATTTACATAAAGGCGAGGCAAAACGAGTGACTTTTGGATCACTACGTAGTCGCTCGGATTCGTTCGCTAGCGAGCGACGCAAGTAGGGTAATCTAAAAGACACGCTACAGGAAAATTCGTGTAAAATTAAATCACAAATCTTGCAAAATATGTCCAACATTAACTAATACATATTTTTAAAAGGAAAACCGCACAGCCATTATAAATATTCATTCATAAAAATGCATTGACTATGTCGGTTCTAATTCTAGATTAGGTGTAGATAGTATGTATGACTAATTGTGAGCCCAATTGGATATATTTTGTGCTGGTATGTAAATTCATAACCATGATCAAATAAAATTGATGTTCATTTTTATTTATAGCAAATTATGTGTGGTTTACGTGCGGAGCGTGCGATAGCCGACGACGCAGGTACGTACTAGGGCCTCCAATCCCGGGATTAGTACTGTCACAGTCCCGTTTACCAGATTGAGAAAATTAGATAGAGGTTGAGCTAAAAAATAGGTTTAAATTTTGGTTTATTTTGGGAATTCCGTTTTTGGGAGTTTTTCAAATTGCAAATCCTGTAAGAGCTTAAAAAATGTCTTATGGCGCTCATTTTGAGAAATCCGTAAATTCCTGGGCTTTTGAAATCGACAACAAATTGTTCAAACAAAAATCCCAGGATTGCAAAATCGCCGAGTTAAAAATTGTTAATCCCGTATCCCAATTTATACACGATTGTATGTTGAATGGTCAATTTTGGGATCCTGAGATTGGAATTTTTTTCAATCCCGAAATCCCGGTATCACAAAAAGGGTCTGGGATTGGATGCCCTAGTACGTACGACGTGTCAGTCGTAATTCTTCGAACTCTATCTGAAAAAATGTCAATTGAATTCTAAGTGTGTTCGTGTATAAGAAAACGTATTAAATTCCATTCGTGTGATGGTAAACAGCATTGTTGCCGATGATGCGTTAATTTCTTCCAATGTGACAGAATATTCGAATCGTTTAACGTTATGATAACGATGCACTGTGAAATAACGCACTAACCTATCTTAAAATCAAATTACTAGTTAATATGTAATCTAGATCTCACTATCAGTATTTGGTATTTGAGAATATATTGACATTATTAATTATTTAATTTAGTGATTATGATCAGATATGTACGATTGATTGATTCATAAGAAAACGCCACGTTATTAAAAACATAATAGATTAAGACTCGTATTAATTAGTTTAAATCAGGCTTGGGCAACCCAAATTGCACCCGGGCCGCATTGACGACCTGAAATTTTCCCAAGGGCCGCACGTACATGCATACATTATAAAAAAAAAACATTTGCTTTATTACAACGAATTTCATACTTATTGATATTATTGTAAGTACAATAAATATTTTCAATGCAGAGGTAATCTGAAAGCATTCGATCAGAGTAATTGTGTAACAGGGGTTGAGATATCTCCATTAGGAGGCCATATGCTCAACATTTAAAGCGGACATGGATAAAAAAAATACCATTCAAAGCATTAAAACTAAATTTATTACTTTACTTGGGGGTCCATGGTCAGGTTTTTGCTTTGAAAGGGATCCATGAACATAATAAGTTTGGGAACTACTGATTTACATAATGAAGCCGGTCCCCAGGTAACACTGAAAAATGTACAATGTCCCACGTCACGAAAAAGTGTGAGTAGCATTGCTCTAAATAACTACCAGTTCCCGGTAAATAATTCCTACTCGGATGCTCCATTATGTGTCCATATTCCATATATTAGGATCGGACATGGCTTAGTATAAGGTTGAAAATATCTAAATCTAAAATTTTTTGAACCGAAGGTTTTTTAAACCAAGTATCTTCCCAAGACTGTTACAATCAGAGTTGTCTTACTGTTGTATTGAGGTAAAGATTTGATAGTTTCTTATAGTTCATAGGGCATCCTTTTCTATTGGTAAATACTATATATTCTGGCTAGCTCCTGCAATAATTTACTGGACTGATAAATACAGAAGTGAAGTCGTTTATATACATCCCGCAGGTGCATTTTACGTTTCACCCGCCATTTGTAAACATAGAACACTCCATAAAGATAATAATAGAAGGTGTAAAACCGGCAGCCTGATTTGGTTTATGTAGTGTTAGTTGGTCAACATCACACCGCACCCTGCATATAGCTTCGCATCATCTGTGCGTAGTGTAGAAACTGTGGATACAATCAGATAAAATAATGTGTGTGTATAGTACAAAACTTACATAAATTTCGAGAAATGGGCAGAATGATTTTTTAAAAACATTAGGTGGTCCGATCAAAATTCGAAGAAGTTGGTCGTTTATATCAGGGCTGTGGAGTCGTTGAGAAAAAAATGACTCGAACCTTAAATTAAAGCACGATTTCGACTTTGAATCCAGTTTAAAACATATTTTTCTCCCTTAGTCTTCAATTGTTTCAATCATTGCTCTTCCTTCTATTGCACACAGTCATTATTTCATACAATCATAACGACGAATAGACTAATTTTCGAATATATTTGATTTACTAATACTGTATGTATTATACTAACCGATTACAACTTTCTAAGCGAATAAGGGCTTGAATTTTTATTATCAGTATTTTATGTCATTATATCGATAAATAATTGAGAAGATATTCCCTGACTTTTTGTTTCTCACAAATTTATTTTATAACAATATTTATTAACTTTTACGGTTCTAAGCTCAAGAAATGCGACCTCAATACCCACATTTTCTTAAATATCTAATATGGGTGATACAATGTTTATAATTAAGGTATTCTTATATCATAGTTTTTTGGACCTTTTGTAGTTTATATAAATACGCGATAATGCGATAACGAGATAAGCGCCCGCTTATCAGCGATCGTTCGTAAGTTAACTGGGCTGAACGCTTCAGTTGCAAATTCATATTTGTACTGGAATGACGTCTTTTTTACGCGCAACTTAAAATATGATTATTTATTAAAAAAACGGATTTTTATAAAAAAATGTATAAGAGATATTTTAAAGCCCTTAGACTATTTTTTTTTTGAAATTCATAAGAATAAGGCCAATAATGAGGAAACCACTGGGGTCCCTAAACGACCCCCATCGGCAGAGAAGTATTTTTCTAGTCTCCGAGCCGCGAGAGTTAAAGATTTTCATTGTTTTTAATGACTTCGGGTCTCTATTATTCTTTTTTTTACCGTAGTAGCATCCAGTGATGCCACTTTTGACTCTAGCGATTTGCATACAAAATAGGAGGATTGGGAGTCGTTAATTGTTTTGTAAACACTGTCCGGTCCGACTCTACGATTCCGAATCTATAGTTCTGGTTTATACGGTGTACATGAACCAGTCAATCGATCTGGCTGTACTTACAATATCAGTACAGACCGTAGAGCTTTTCATTGTAGATACAGCAAAAGATTTTTCTTTCGAATATAGTGATGTCCAATTAATTTCGTACGGTTAATGTCGAGGTGTCTCAGTAGACCGAATTAATACTTGTTTGCTGTCTTGATTTCCTTCCTGAGTATTTATTATCTTCTTTGGTAGAACGATGGTTATCATCAGTTTCGTCAGCTAATCGCTCTAGGCGCTTAAATTGTTATGTACGAGTATATCATATTATTCTAGCTGACTGTACACGAGGGACTGGTTGTTTCCCAAGTAGTGATAAGATAAAAGGTTCGTGCTGCTACCGCACATCACTGGGAGTGACAAAACAATTATAACAGATGATAATATATTATATGTTGATTATATTTTTTATCGCGATAAGCCCGTTTATGAAAATGTGGCGCTGGAAATGTTATATTTTCGTGATAAGTAGAACACGGAAATTATTGATATATAATAGTGTTTCTCAACGTTTTCGGGCCCGTGTCATCTTTTGAGTGTCTTTATTTTTCTGTGCGGTTTTTTGTTTTGTCTTCCCATAAAAAATCTAATTTCAATAGATTCCTAGGAATTTGCGGATTTGCCCAAATAACCAGCGTGGGACCTTTTGTTTTAAGCTCTTCCGACGATTTCAAATTCTAAAAACCAAGAATTTGCGGATTTGCAAAAATTTTGAGATTTCGGAAAATTTGCCCGTGGTCCCCCTAAAATGTGCTGTGGCTCCTCAAACAAAAAAAAATCACACAGGGGGGAACAGGGCTCCCGGTTGAAAACCCTGATATAGAGTATGTAGTACTTTAGATAGAGTTGCCAACTGTCTCGGTACAGATATATTCGTCTGGTGTTGCATTCCCTAATCTTGATGCCCTTATAGTAATAAATCTCATAGATGGCAATGCATAGCTTTGGAATTTAATATTTGAAGGTAACGTAGTTATTTCGACTGAAAATTTAACAACATATCGATGATTGGTTGGGCCACACTTACTGTTTTGGGCCGTATGCGAATCATGGTCAGCGAGCGAGACACGCCTTCATTAATAGTTTAATGCTCCCGTTCGACGTTATCTGGTACAGCGGTGGTAACTGATATCACTATATAAATTATTATCAATGTTTCACAGGAGACTGGGATATGTATATAATTATGCACTTATTTGTTTTGCTACCATATCGGCTGGAACGGGAAAATGACGTTACCCACACATTAAAAAAATTTACAAGAGAAACTAAATTGATTTTCATATTTTATATATTTTTTTATTTTTTAAAAAAATATTTGACATTACAGCTTACGCCAATGCGTCAAATATGTTGAAGTTGAAAGATCGTACGAGATATACTCGATGAATTTTTGAATGTCACATGAGATTAACTCAAGGAGAATTAACTTCACAAACACCCATGTCTTAGATCTCAAATTGAAATTGAAAAAATCCAATTTGATGCTGACCTTACCGGGAATCGAACCCAGACCCACCTGATCGGTAGAGCAAGCTCTAACCAACTAGACCATAGCGGGCGACAATTATGACATGTACACAACCTCGAAGTGCATAGAGACTGATTTTTAGTTGACTTTATCGAATATTAATTTCATAACTTTTTCAAAAAAACTAAGTCTTTTATCCAACTGTCACAGGCCCTTTCTTTTTTCAAACTTAAAAGCTAAATTTATTTGCTAATTCGGCATTTTCAGCTTACATCCTTTTGATAGAAAAAAGCTGTTTTGAAAAGAGTGTGAGTTACGTCCTTTTTCTTTTTCAAAGTCGATATTATATGTCTTTATTAGTGGCACACTCCATTGTGACATTTAAATGATCCAACATGTTACAGCAAAGTGCATTTCAAGTGAAATTACATTTATACCGACGTTTTACTAAAATAATATCCAAGCACATTGATTCAAATTTCTACTATTGAACATATATTTTTACCGACAGTCACTAGTGAAACTATATTGTTCTTCAAACTGCCATTAAATCAAAATATGGCATTTGTTAAATGACCAATGAAATCATATAATACGTTACGTGAGACTACGTGTTGAGAAATGGTTTTATCACTCGCGGTATTCATCGACTGCTTGGCCTGATCTGAACTCTTAAACACTTCATTAACTGATCCAATAGACGACAAATATTCACGTGCCGGCTTCTGTCTCACCCACTTGTCATTTAAATATGTGTCACAGCGCGAATGCACTTATGTTCAATATTTCGCTCCGTGTGGACACGACTGAGATATGCAAATGACACGTATATTTACCTAATAAGGGCACGGCTATTTGAGAAATATTGGTTTCATTAATAGTTTTTCGGTTTACCAACATTAATGGCGTATTTTGTATTCATTTAACTTGCCTTTCCGTGACTTTATTGAAGATGACTTGCGTTTTTATTACGTACCATATTTATACGATATTGTACAGATACAAACTACAAAACTCCTTTTTTGTAGTCAGTAGAATGTCAATGGCTTAGTTAGGAAATTATCATTCAGAAAATATATTCACTGGCGGCTTCTTCGCGTAATCGAGGTCGATCGTTTCACCCGAGTTTTTCCGAGGGTCGGTTAAAGTTACATAAAAGGTATAAAAAAGAGTTACGCCAAAACTGCATCAGCACTAGAGGTGTTCCCCGTAAATTTTCATTGCTTGATTTATGAAGGTCGTAATATCTGTTTCGCGCACGCAAAAAAGCGTAATCCGCTTGAATTAGTGTTCCAAATTTTTGGCTTCCGGCCATAACTGGCGCCAAAATGCAATTATGTAATGAAGACAGTGACATGTGATGAGACTGAAGTTTCGTACATTTATAAGATGATAATTTTTTGTCTATCATTTCCGTTTCCAATGCGGGGCGGCGTGTGTCCTACTGGAGCAGAATTTCCTTAAAGACAACTGTTAGCAAATCTGCCGCTCGATTTATCTTTTCGGAGACGCTGTGGTCGGAGAACTCTCCCCACGATCCACCTACATGACTGGATAGGATAAATGAGTGCTGAAGAATGAAAACGTTCGTTTGGAGACATATCAACGTATCAATGCTTACATTTGGGGCCCCAAACCCTGGACCGAACCAGCGACTAATAAGAAAAACGGA
The DNA here is from genome assembly GCA_031772345.1 of Himalopsyche anomala. NCBI lineage: Eukaryota > Metazoa > Arthropoda > Insecta > Trichoptera > Rhyacophilidae > Himalopsyche > Himalopsyche anomala. Next base: position 5,436,534 of record CM062840.1, read on the forward strand.
GATCATTCAGATATGATACCAATACTATACGACCCATTAATAACTTAAGCGACACAATTCAGTAAATTGCGTTTTAATTTAGTCAATTATTTTTCGATATTCGTGATAAAAAATTGTGCTCTGGTTGGTTTGCCATTTCACCATGTATTTCACCTTACGCCAGAACAACGCTGCAACTTATGTAAATTATTTCTTCAGAAATGATTCCGGCCAGAACGTTAGCCAATGGAGAGCGCTATAGATCCATGATTACCGATATTTTAGTTCCCCAATTGAATGACATTAATGTGGAATGGCTGTGGTTTTAACAACACTGCGCAACATGATAGATTCCGCGTACCACAATCAATTTATTGAAATAAACATTCGATGAGCGCATAATATATATATCTTACCGATACTTATTCATCCACAAATCTAGATATTCTTTGTGTTGTTTCAACTCTCAAGAATTGTACATAAAACAGTAGATGGTATAAATGGCTTTATTAGACAGCTCTGCACAGCATCTTACGTAACGATTATCAGGCTAAGTGTGGCGCGAGCTTAATCTTAGTGTCTGTTTCAAAATACAGGAAATTACTACCATCTATTGGTATCATCATCATTAATGTTGGGTATCAAGATGTTTATTCAATTCACCAGAACCATCCGTACAACTATGCGACTATGCTTTTCCAAACATGTGGGTGTACAGTGTAAAATCACGGGACTTAACACAATGAAGGTACACCCAGTCCTTTTTTTTTACGTGATTTCTTCCTTCCAAAGCTTTTTTTTACAGAAGAAACTGAACTTTCACAAAATCTTGGATTGATGACTTTGTTCTGAATCTTGTTAAAATACATTTATTGTATTCGTAAAATAGTACCTTTTGGTCATAAATTATATTCAAACACAGAGAGCTAAATATGTATTAAATCTACTAAATAAATGCACCTTAGAAATCCGTCTGGTAACGTTAAGAGAAATAATTAACCGTCAGATCATTAAAACAAATCCAATGTAATAATAATCGACTCAGATCAAGACTAGGAAAAACAGCATTTTATCAAACAAGTCAGAGAAAAATTCAACACTTTCGTTCAAAAATACACGAACGAGGTATATAAAAAAGTTAATACAATTATCTATATATACATGTGTATCTGTATCTTATTGCATTTAAGTATTAAATAAAGAAAATGGTTAGTATGTAAAAAAACTTTTTGCGTGAATTTCAAGAGTAAAATTTTAGTTTTTCATACGTTTTTGATATTTTGATTTTTGGAACCAATGTATCGTGTAAAAAATATTAAGTGTATATTATTATCGACCTCTTGCATAGCGGTCATAACGTTACCAAATGAACTTATCATTCAACTTGAGGCCAGGTTCGAGTTGGTCTCGTGAGGCTTAAAAATTCTTAAAACATTATTACCTGATGCATCGTCAATTAATGTTTGTATACTATGCACTATATTAGGGGGGTGGGGGAAACTTTTCGGATGAAGGGTCAAATTCGGGAATTCAAAATGCGCGGTGGGCCGCAAGTAAGATACAATTTTATATGTACACCATTTATTATCATGAAAAAAATACAATATAATGATAGGTATGGAACTGTTTTACGTCTTTTAACATTTTTTTAAATTCAGGTGGTAATTTTGTAGTTGAGATTTTTAAAACTGCTTGTAAATGTTCATCGGTGATGTTTGATCGTAAAGAGGTTCATGATTGAAAATGTTTGTTCATATATTTTCAATATTATTTTAAAAATGCGTTTAAAGATAAAAACGTGAATCTTTTTCAAAAATATAATATTGCTCGCGGGCCGCGGTTTGCCCGTGCTTGCACTATATGTACTAAATTTTTAAAACAGCGAGAATCCGATGTAGAGTAACGTATCCATCTTGCAGTCTTTAATCGCGATGCACAAATAAATAATTTAAAATCAACATCTTCAGATATTGCACGCAGGGATTGTAATATACCGGTATTACAAAGATCGTTTTAGTAAAGCAAAAGAATATGACCAATTAGGGTTGCAAATCAAAATCGATATTTCTATATTTGAGGAGCAACTTTTCCAGTAGTATTTTTCAACATTAGCATATTTTTTACAAGGAAGAAAAAAACTGATATCTTATTACTTTATCACTTAAAATGTGTACAACACTATGATAAAATATATGTAGAGTTTCATTTTGTTTAAAAAAATCCCAAATTTTAATTGTGTTTATAATTGACACCTTTTGCCACTTATATTTATTGATGATTTTTTAATTGTATGTTATAGGTGTTAAGCATTTTAATTTTGTGTAATTATAATGTAATTTGTAAATTCTTTTCATTGTTAGTAGTTGCTTACACCTTTTTATTTAAATTTAACTTGTATAAATAGCACTGTTTAATTTATTTTCCTTATCAGTTGATAATGCTCGTGAGGAGCGAAACCGGTCCTGATCAAATAAATTTGAAGTGGAAAAAGTACTATTTTTTTTTAATTATTTTTATTATTAACACTATGATACTTGAAATAATGTAGAACAGTGCTTCCCAAACTTTTTCATACAACGGCCCCCTAAATCTGAAAAACATAATCCGCGGCCACCCTGAACACAAAACATGTTCCGCCGCGGCCCCCGGAGAAAACCTCCCCCGGCCACCAGATTGGGAAGTACTGTAGTAGAAAAGAAACTGAATGAAACAAAAAGACGAATTTATTTTAGAAATACTAATAAAATAATTTTGACAAAACTTGTTTTGATTCAACGTCGTGGACAAAATACACTTTGAAGTGAATCGAGGAGGAAAAAATGCATTTTATTGAAACTACTTATGCTATTATTTATTATCATCTTTGAGCTGTTCGGTCGTTAATATGTTAGAACAAAGTTATATAATTAACAATGACATTTAAATAAAAAATAGTCAATTTTACTTAAACTTTTTCGGTTCTAAGCTCAAGAAATGCGACCTAAATACCCACATTTTCTTAAATATCTATTTTAATATGGGTGATACAATGTTTATAATTAAGGTATTCTTATATCATAGTTTCTTGGACCTTTTTTAGTTTATATAAATACGCGATAACGAGATAAGCTAAACGCGTCAGTTGCAATGTCATGTGTGCTGGGATGACGCAACTTAAAATATGATTATTTATTGAAAAACACGGATTTTTATAAAAAAAAAAATGTATGAGAAATGATGCAGAGAGATATTTTAAAGCCCTTAGACTATTTTTTTTTTGAAATTCATAAGAATAAGGCCAATAATGAGGAAACCACCGGGGTCCCTAAACGACCCCCATGGCAGAGAAGTATTTTTCTAGTCTCCGAGCCGCGAGAGTTAAAACTAATCACTTTCATGGACAAAACGTATTTACTATTTTGGTTGAAGTAGATCGAAAGAAAATATTAAAAATCTGTTTCCAACTCAATTTTGTACCCAGGTGGGTAAAATACGATTTGATGAGTTGCACCTCATTTCATATAAGAAAACTATCATTAAAAAAACATATTGTAATCATTACATAAGAGGTGATATTCATAAACAACTTACTTCAATCTTGGTTATTTTATTTCATCAAAATATGTGATCGATTTTGCACATTCAAAATTCTGTTTTGGCTAATTTTCTACACCACAATACCGGATTTTTTGCATTTTCAAAACCGGTATTTTCGTATTGAAACTTAACATTATGAATGCCGTGATCCCGGTTTCGGTAATACTGGTATTAACAATCCTTAATTGTTAGTCAATGAGGCAAACGTTAAAACGTCTGCTCAATAAGGAAGCATTGTTTATCGTCACTCAACGCACCATAATTTGTATTCATAAAACAGTTGGCATTTTGTTAATTTGATTGTATATTATGTATTATATCTAGCTATAGAGTAGATGGGCTCGTATCAGAGAAATGGATTGAAGATTAAGTTTAATTGGAACATTTATGGTATTCCAGATAATAAGTATAACTTCTGTGATATAATTGTTAAGAGCTTTGCTCTAGCGATCAGGCCAGGTTAGGTTCGAATCCTAGTAATGTAAATATCAAATTTTAATTTGAGATATTAGATCACTCTTAGGGTGTTCAATGTCAATACTTGGTGGAAAGAATAATATTTAACAGTGCTATTTATACAAAAACAAATTGAAATGAAAAGGTGTAATAAACAATTGACATTTAAAAGAATTACAAATTATATTAGAAATTATTAATAATTGACTGTAAAATAACACAGATTAAAATGTAATTAAAAAATCATCAAAGAGTAATAAAGTTTCTTTAGACATAGGTGTTTGTGAGTCTCTTTTCATCGAGTTGATCTCGTATGATTTTATTATTTCAAATTATTTGGCGCTTTGTCACTATTGCCCTTATTAGATCTACTTTTTCCTAAACAGAAAAACACACTTTTATAGAACTAAATCCATACTCTTCCCTTCCTCGACTATGAATATGTATAAAATAAAAAACAATTAATGTAAATGACTGTTTGTAATTTAATCCCAGCGGTGCATCACAAAATACCAACCGAGTAAGAGACTATGGTAAGATACAAATAACTTGGCGTTATAAAAAAGCCTTTTAAACGATATTGGAAGCTTCCGCGAGCAAATTGAATACTAAATGCTTTGTCGTCAGTGGCGCACGTATTGGCGCTATTTTCTCTCAATAAAATCGTGCCTACGTCCTCGTAAAATGAATACCCACATAATTAAATGAAGATTTGGTTGTGGGGCGAAACATTTGGGTCAAGTGGCGGGCCTGAAAGGGCGCTGCGGCGTGGTTCCATTCTCTTCCATAACAAAAGCTTTCGTATTTTGCGCCACTCAAACATCCTCACCTAATGTCAGAAACAGACAAGGAGGGATATCGCCGAGTCCACGTTTTGGCCACTTTTTGTGTCAAGTATGGATTCGTAATTTTCTTCGTCGTTTTCTTTAACCTGTTCGCTGCCCATCCCGTATATATACGGGGTCAAGAATTCGACCGCTCACACCCATAACGTATATGTACGATTCAACGAATATTTTCCATTTAAATAATATTGTATTATATTTTAATGTTATTACTGCATAATTGATTCTTGGAATTTTTGGTTTGAGATAATAAAACGCGTTTGGCGGTTAGGTAAGGAAAGATAACATTATTACACCTTAACGTATCGCTGATTGTAAGGACAAACAAAATTTCATATAAATAACTTTGAATACTACATTCCAAGGGCATGTTTCACTAATAAACGGAACATTCTCAATAAAGTTCTTCTAATACTGCTAATAAAGCTATTTGTTATTTTATAATTACATTCAACTCTTTTTTACACGGAAGATACGTTCCACAAAAACCGTGTATAAAAGTGATAAAAGTCATAGAAAAATTGAAGATTGGTTCCCTGAATTTAAAAAAAATAACATGTGGTATAGAAAACCGTGTAAAAAGGGTAAAAATGAAGACCCAATAAATAAATCGCAAATTATTAGTTATGTTTTTTTTATGAGAGACTGGACATCAATCACTTTCATCGCCAAAAAGTCTTATGTGTTAGGATCTAAATTCGATTTAATGAAGCCTTTTGTTCGTTATTACTATCTTTAGTTGAATTTATTAGGAGATCCGTTATCCGCTTCTGTGTTTTTGTTTCTGGTGATCATTTTAGCACAAATACTTCGTGTAAAAATAATGTATTCGTTCTTTTTAGTGGAGCGTGTTATTTCAAAATCGTGTAAAAAAGTGGAACGTGTATGTCTTTTCACCAAAAAATTGGCAGCTGACAGTATTGAAGCAGAAATTTTGAATGTTAAAATCGCCACCCGCATATATATGTAAGTCGCGCAACATCGAGTAAATTTTCGTTGTGTTCAATGGATCAGAAATTACTTCGAACCCCGTTGTACACTGACTTAAAAAAAATATTAACTATAAACATTAAAAAACCAAAAAAACAATTCGTCGAAAAATACGAGGAAAATAATTAGAATTAATTAATTCGTCGGTGCGAATGCTTTTTGTATATTTTTATTAAATTTCATCTTATTTTCGTGTTCAAAGTTCGTTCGTCGGCGACTATACGAGATCATAGCATTTTTTCCGTCAATGTATCTGTGCAATTTTGTCGCGTTATGGTCGTACATACACATTAATTATACGCACACATAAATATGTTTAATTTAAGTAATAAAAAAACCGGTCACATGAGATAATCTATTCTAATTGACGATAATGTTTTGCATGTTTAATTAATGGTTGTTTTTATGTTTGTACACCTGGCTCTCCTATATGGGAGTAATTCCATAGTGCTACAACTACAAATCTCCAGTTTACTTTGGTCAGATATTACTGATCAAAGTTTTGACGCATCAAAACTGAGCTGCAAAAAAGTGATAATTATTACATGTCTCATTTTTCTAGTGAATCATTTAGTCATTTATCTCAATTTAAATTCAAATTGATTGCAACCTTGACAAAACCGTAAAACGATATTTTGAATTGAATTTATATGAAACTGAGATGAATTTGTTTATATTTCTTAATTTTCATAAAACAAACATCTGTTTACCGAGGGAAAACTTTTTTTTTGCTCTTCCGAGAATTTTCGAATCCAAAATCCCACAAATTAGCGGATTTCCCAAAATCACTAGCGTGAGAGCTTTTTTTTTTGCTTCTTCCAGTATTTGCAAATTAGAAAACCCAGGAATTTACGAGATTTCCAAAAGATACTTAATTTTGAATCTTCTTTTTTTAAATACTGATATCCCGGGATTTCGAGATGACAGAATTGGACGAGATTCTAGTACGTATATTATCTAATGAAAGGTATAATTTTATCCAAAGCAGGGGTAGGTTGGAGGGGGCTCGGAGGGGCTCGCTCAAGCCTCTTGTTAAATTTAACTAAGGCCGGCGAGCCCCTTGTTAATTTAAGAGAAAAAAATATTCTCGAATCAAATAAGTACATCCCTGCAATTTCTGACTTATATATTATCTACAACAGCTTTAGTATACACAACGGTACATTTGTAGCCACTGACATATATAAGTTTACGGTAAATTGCATAGTATTACATATTTTAAGTAACAATCGATTACTTATTTAAGTATTGCATATAATTGCATAGGAGTGATAAAAAATTCACTTCTTCCTCAGAACACCGAGAATTGCTTTGAGATTGAGCGAGCCCTTATTAACGTATTGGCAGCCCACCGCTGATTCAAAGGGTTAATTTGTCAATCGGGTGAAGGTTTTTTTTACATTGCCGGTCTATGTGGTGCACCAATTATCGATAATTATAGTGTTAGTACTAAGATATATACCGTACTTATTTGTAGAAGCTGTCTAATTATTTCGAAGTCTTTTATGGCAGAGTGACTTTTTAATTTAACATTCCGTGTCTCGGATATTTTACGATAAGCGGAGCGTTCGTGATCCAATTTCAGTGCCCAACGACTCGCGGCCTGCCATTGCTCTACCCGTGCACATAGGCATTCAAGACCTAGCTAGTTAGCCTTTGTGTATTTGGGATTAAAATATCAAATTATAACAAAACAACCGTATTATATTACTACTTCCATGATATCGTTAACGCAAGGATAATTTCAGCCCTGTGTGATTTCAACGTCGGACGTTCAAAAAAAACATCCAACGATGGCCCACTGAAAAAACAAATACAGTAAAACCCCCATTTATACTAAAGTCGGTACAGTGTAATTGGGGGTGGGAATCTCATACAAAATTAAGGATTTGGTTTTTTCCGCAAAAAATGCAAACCTAAGATTTCCCTTAGTTATGCAAAAAAAAAAAAATATTTACGAAATATTTAGTTACCAAAGGGCGCAAAAATCCCACACATAGACTGTCGCCCGCTATACGTGTATAGCCTGGCACGTGTTGAATACACAGACGTTAGTAAAAATTTGATGTATGCGCGGCATAGACGACCGTCTCTTAGTAACGACAATGGAATGCGACCGCGCAATTAGGGGATTTGCGGTGAATATTACAAGCCAGCGCGTAATTCGGGATAGTGTAATTGGGGGTTCCACTGTACTACATTTTTACACGATTCCCAGAAAAAAACACACGAGGATAACGTATTTACTAATAACAAGATATTCAACAACACAAGACTGTAATAACAAACAAAAGACTTCATTAGATCTTAACACATTAGACACGTCTGATGTGTTTTTTTTTCAACGAGAACTGTTTGTTACTCGGTCGCTCAACCTCACTTTTTTCCAAAGTGAGTAGTAGGGATAGAAGGATAATGCTAGAACAGGACTAGTGGTTGACTAATATCTATTGCTACAACCAGTTATTAAAGGATCAGAAGGATGAGAGGAGAGGAAAAAATGTGAATCGACATCACAAACACCCAGTCTTCGATCAAAACTTTGAATTTAATAATTCTCAAATTCACTGTGATCTAACCGGGAATCGAACCCAGACCTGCGTGATCGGTAGAGCAAGCTCTGACCAACTGGGCCACAGCAGGTGACGAAAGAGATTTATCAAGACAGTCCCTGTATATAATTAACTAGCGATAAATATATATATTTTTTTAAAATAAAATACATATGAATATTACTTATTTGGTCTTAATTATTACCTTTTTTACATGATTTTCTATGCCATAATTCAGGGAACTAATCATTGATTTTTCTATGAATTATATCGCATTTTTACACTTTTTTTAACGTATCTACAGTTTAAAAAAAGTGTTGGAGCGTATTTCCTTCATGCACTTGCGTCTTCAATTACTTATATGTACTGTGACATTATTTACTATCTTGTGTTAATGTATATTTTTTCTTTTTCTTTCCAGTGCGGTCGGTAAGACTTGCCTGCTCATCAGCTACACAACCAATGCGTTCCCAGGAGAATATATACCTACAGTGTAAGTATACATGACATTTACTATTTTTTTATTGATTTTAGTCAGTTTTTGATTATTTGCACATGGTTCGATCGACAACGAAAGGCCTCCTAATATATATATATAAAAAACAATCAGAAAAAGAAGGAAATAACGCAACGAATAATATATTTTTCAATCAGTAGAATAATAGCATAAGTAAAAAAATAAGATCAAATAAAAGATGTTTTCATACAAACTTGTATTCAAAGTTTGTATGTAAGCTTGCAGCGCTGAACGAATTTACTTAGAGCGTGAAGTTTCGTGGTCCGAAATCGTGAATCGTGAATTTGGATTAGAGATTTTGTGCTGTCTTGTTGAAACCACAGCTTTCCACATTAATGCCATTCAATTGCGGAACAAAAATTTCAGTAATTATGAATCTATAGTTCTCTCCGTTGTCTGTAACGTTCTGGTCGCAATTATTTTTGAAGAATTAAATTTAACTATGAATAGTGATTGTGGATGTTTAGTAAACTAATTGTTAATTTTAAACTTGATGAAATTAACAGGGCGTGGAGTCGTGTAAAAAAGAAAACGACTTCGTCTCCGATCATTTCCGTTTAACTTACAAATCTGTATACCATCAGATCATTCTAGTCACTAGAATAATTCTAGTTAATTTCACCAATCTTTATCGTGAATAGACTAAAAAATTTGCAATATATTTTAAATTACTTCGATTTTATCGACTCCACCTCCGGCAAAAACACAAAACTCCACAACTCCGACTCTACGGCCCTGGAAATTACTCAGTCCGAGGAAAACAACACAATTCAAAATAATTATGGAATTTTAATATGTGAATATATGAGTTGGGAAAAAATGAATGCATGGCGTGATAAATTTGATAAAGAAACAAAACAAAAAAAAAAATGTTATTTCATTTAAAAATTCGTCACCACTTCATATCAGTGGCACAAAATAGGTTACATATTTAGATACGTACCTAATTTAAAAAAATGATATCTTCGTGCTGAGTGCTGACTCGTAAACATTGGAAATCCCTGACGTCATACATAACAAAAGAAAATTAAGGTTTATTTTCATTTAAAATATGATTCAACAAATAACTCTTCTTTTGAGATACTCTGAATTGCAATCTCTGAAGGAAATACTACAATTTCATAATACAGTCTTGCGAATAACAATACCGGATTTACAAAAAGTAAATATTTTTTTTGTTTTTGTTATGGATCAATCAAGGAAGAATATTATTTATTAATTCTATTTTATAATCTAATTCGATTTTTTATCCATGTCCGCTCCCAATGTGAAGCAACGTGACGTAACACACATTTATTTCAAAACAGCTTTTTTCGATAATCACAATGTATCAAACTTGATACACGTTCTATCAAAAGGATGTAAGCTGTAAATGTCGAATTAGTATCTAAATTTAGTTATTTTGTTTGAAAAACATGACCTTGTAAAAAGTTAAAACCAAGAAAAAAGACTGAAATAAAATTATAACCTAGACAATTTATTCAATTAATATTAGAATGTCAATTAAACACCAGCTTAGAAGTCTCCGTCCACTTCCAGGTTGTGTTTATTTCATAATTTGCTTATGGCCTAAAATCATCAAAACACGTTTTTTGTGCCTCCTGTAAAATTTGCTATTTAAGGGTTACGTCCTTTTTCCTTTCCACAGACGATATGCTTCACATTAGGACAGAAGTTTTTCGAAAACTGTTTGTTACTCAGTTGCTCACCCTCTCTTTTTTCAAAGAGAGTAGTAGGAATAGAAGGATGAGGCTAGGACGGGACTAGTAGTTAATCGGAAGGTTGGAGTTAATTTTTAGACATCACAAACACCCATGCTCTCGAACAGAAATCGATAAATCGATTGAAAAAATGCTATTTGTACTGGGACTCGAACCCGTGAGATCCGAAACAGAAGCCAACGCTAACCGCTGCGCCATAGGACCCAGACACTTGGTGGAAAGGCATTATATTCAAAAAATAAAACACTGTTTTGTTCTAATCCCAATTTTTATTTTATATGCTCAGGATCAGTTAATAACATTCGTCGTGGGCTAAACCAGTATTAACCGTTTGAATACCGCGCAAATAAATCATTAATATGTCCCAGAGATACTGCGTGTTTTTGAGAAAAATAATTTTGCGTAATATACACTCGAATTCGATATTTTAAAAACCTATATTGACTCAGTATAGATGGAACTACACATATTCATCAACATATTGCTCACATTCTATTAGAATACCAAGTATTTGAGTTTTTTTTAAAAATGTTTTGGATATCCGTGTTCATATGTTCCGGACACCTGTGTCCGCTTGGAATCCAAGTGGTTAACCATATAAAATAAAATATAATTGGTACAATACAGTATTTTATTTTTCGAATATAAAAATACTCGACGTACATATTTTATACGATGCCATGCGTTTAAATGTCGTCTCCCATGTGCGGATGAACTTTACTATGACATTTTTATATTATGATAGACGGAGGCGCATAAACAAAATTGTTGAAAAACTTATTTTTTCGCGAGAATTATTTCGAAGTTGTATAAACTAATGACATGCTGCGAAATAAAACGCAAACATTCCTAGTCACAATATTGGCTGACTGCCAGAACTTTTTTTATCATTCCCATGGCCGCCTGCATTCAATGATTATTTTTGTTTTTATTAGTTTTTCTAAATTCAAAAAACGCATTCGATTTTCGAACGATATGCTTTCGATTATTGAACGTCAGTAGATTTCGAAAATTATGATTTTGGTTAATTGATATAAATATACATTTATTATAATTTTATAATATATTTTTTAAATCATGTCCGCTACTAATGTGGAGCATATGTTTCAAATGAAGAGTTTCTACGAGAACTGCTTGTTACTACTTAGTGGTTAATTCAGTGGAGTGTTAAGGGAAACCTGCGACCTTTTGGCTACTCTGGTGCGGCTTTTTGACTTGACCAAAATATTCACTTTGTAAAAAAAGCATAATCAACCCATTATATGTTCGACAGTCAAAAAAAGGGGGGGGGGGCGGTAGATATGCATTAAAATTACATTTAAGAAAGCAGTGATGTATATATGATTTTTTCTTATATAATAAATTAATCTACGACGATTTCAGTATAAAACTTAAAACACGAAGTTGTAACGAAAATAATAGAACCTAGTTCTGTGTCAATCTTGGAATTCTTCACTCTTGCAATCTAATCTAGATAAATACATTTTTCAACTATCGATATTTTTTTATAGTTGTACATTGCGTATAGTTACATAATATAACTATATATGTTAAAATTCGATAGTTTTTACAATTGTTGCGTATAATTGTATAAGATGAATAAAAAAGCCTTCTTTCTGGATAACCGCGAATAGCTCTGAGATTAATGTATTGGCAGCACACCACTAGTCTGTATGCCGCACACTGGGAGCGGGGAATATAACGTGTTATGACGATGCTGTGAAACAGACGAAACTCGTGGCAACTATTGTAATATAGTAATTGCTTACACCTTTTTATTTCAATTTAACTTGTTTATACAGCACTGTTTAATTTATTTTCCTTTTCAGTTGATAATGCTCGTGAGGAGCGAAACCGGTTCTGATCAAATCAATTTTAAGTGAAAAAGGACTAAAAATATTTTATTATTTTTATTATTGTAATACGATTAACTGGTTGAAAGATTTTTTTTTTTTTACCGTTCGTTCATCATCGTTTGGAACGTGAAGTGTCGCTCGGTGCCTAAAAAATAGTGAGGTGCAAGAAGCGCGGGAAAGCTGCCATTGTTCCCGCCACGGAGCGGTCCGTTTGCCCCTCGGCGGGTCACTCGACGGTTCTTGTCTTCGTTGTCGGGAGACGTGACGTCATCGCTTTTTTTCTCCGCCATTGTTCCTCGCCGCCAGTCAAAGAGAGGACTCTTCGGACTGCGAAGGTTTTAATTTGATACTCGAGGGCGTGTGTGAATTCTTTTGAGAATTATTCAGCACACGTCGCACTACTAAAAGAACCACCCACTCTTGTCACTAGAGCAGCGTTTCCCATTTTTTTTTTAATATCCTTAAATCGATTCTCTATCCAAGAGGTCTTTGATCGTTACACTTACACTCACTGTCTCCTTCTATCATTAACCTATCAGAATAAGAGAAGTTGAGTGATTTACTCGAAATACAACTTTGGTTGAGATCCAACATAAGGAGTCAATATACTCTACATCGAAAGTGGGAAGGGTTTTAACAGCTTAACGACCGCACGTTTTTTTTTATAAAATTTCACCTGGCGAAATACAATTTTGCGAAAAATTCGCAAAAATTGTAATTTCACTAAATTCTCTATAATTTGTAAACAAATTGAGATATCTTTACCAAATTTAATTTTCTTAGCTTCCAGATACTTCGCCTATACGCATATATGAGTCCGCCGGCCAGCAACCTTTGTTTTTCAAAGACTCAAATACGCGTCCGCGGTCGTTAAGCATACATATTAATCGACAATTGCCGCGGTAAACCGCAGTGGCGTAATTAGAGGGCGGGGCATACAATATAATTTACATTAAAAAAATATTTTGCTTTTGAATTCACAAAAAAAACAAAAAAAAATTGTACTTTTTAAAAAATGTATGTATTTACGATGCTGGCTTCTTACTGAGCTACTCAGTGGAGCTAATTGGCTTAAAACCAGTCATGCTCTACCGATCAGGTGGGTCTGGGTTCGATTCTTGGTAAGGTCAGTATCAAATTGGATTTTTTCAATTTTAGAATGTTAGAGTTCATCCGGATTTCTTGAATGCCTAAAGATGTTGAAAGGCAAAATTTTATATTGGAGTTCCACCAATTCAAGCTCAGTCGATATTTTAAACCAGGGTTCGGCAGACTTCCCAACGATAAGAGCTAAGTTGTCAAAGATACAGGATAGCAGAGGCATCAGAGAGCCACAAAAATGCTTTATGTATATGGATTTCTAGGGTAAAAAAACGTTATAGGTTTAAAAGTTGATGTCTGAAGAGCTGCAAACGCCTACGCAAAATGCCGCTGTTCACCGCCTCCTTACATTAAACTTATGAATTTTGTTTGATGACAATTCTTTTCTTTTTTCAGTTTTGACAATTACTCTGCAAATGTTATGGTCGATGGTAAACCCATAAACTTGGGACTGTGGGATACAGCTGGTCAAGAAGATTACGACAGGCTGAGGCCGCTGTCCTATCCACAAACGGACGTTTTCCTCATTTGCTTCTCATTGGTCAACCCTGCTTCATTTGAGAATGTCAGAGCTAAGGTGAATGATTTTTTAATTATCTTGTTATTAATTTTTTAGAAAAAAACCTAATTGCATTATGGAAAAAGCCAAATATAGGAATGTTTACAGTTTAAAAAAAAACATGTTATAAAATAAGTTAAAAATAGTAAAATAATTTAAAGCAATAAGTTAGCCGCTATGGTCTGATGGTGAAAACTTTACTAGCAATAAAATGGGTTTTGGTTAAGTCCTGACTAGGGTATCCAATCCCGGAGCCTTTTTCCAATCCCGGGATTGAGATTAATTCACCGAGGAATTTGAAATCCTCGTTTCCCTATACTTTTTCCTCAGATTATCTGCAAACACCTTTTTTTTTCTAGCTCACCGAAGAATTTGAAATCGCCAATTTGGTATACTTTTCCCCGGGATTGTCACGAAACCTCGTTTTTTTTTTTTAGCTCACCGAGGAATTTGAAATCGCCGATTTGGTATACTTTTCCCCGGGATTGTCACGAAACCTCGTTTTTTTTTTTTTTAGCTCACCGAGGAATTTGAAATCGCCAATTTGGTATACTTTTCCCCGGGATTGTCACGAAACCTCGTTTTTTTTTTAGCTCACCGAGGAATTTGAAATCGCCAATTTGGTATACTTTTCCCCGGGATTGTCACGAAACCTCGTTTTTTTTTTTAGCTCACCGAGGAATTTGAAATCGCCAATTTGGTATACTTTTCCCCGGAATTGTCACGAAACCTCGTTTTTTTTTTTTAGCTCACCGAGGAATTTGAAATCGCCGATTTGGTATACTTTTTCCCAGGATTATCTCAAAAGCTCGTTTTTTTTTTTAGCTCACCAAGGAATTTGGTATCCAAAATTTGCCAATTTCGTCTCACTTTTCGGGATTTACACAAAATTTCTCAATCCCGAAATCCCGGGATCACGACCATGTCAATCCCGGGATTTCGGGATCAGAAAATTGAACGGGATCCCGGGATTGGATGCCCTAGTCCTGACATGGTCAAAATGCAGTTTGGATGTTGTGATCAAAGACTCCAAAGAATTTTTTCAATCATTTAATTTTAACTTCAGCCTAGCATGCAGTGGCAACGCTGTGGACTATTGTGGTTTGAATACACATCATTAAATATTTTTTTTAAAATGGGTCTGACTCGTAAGATTGTTCCGACTCCAACTCCAGACAAAACATCGACTCCATGACTTCCGACTGCGACTCCACAGTCCTGGTTGTGATGTCATTTCTCGTTGACCTCCCTTATCATTCATTAAAAATAAATACCGTGTGATAATTAAATTTCTGATTATACTAAATCACATAAACTGATATTTAATTAACTAAATTTTATGATTTCAGTGGTATCCCGAAGTGCGACATCATTGTCCATCGACGCCCATCATCCTGGTTGGCACAAAACTTGATCTTCGCGAAGACAAAGACACCATCGAGAAACTTAAAGACAAAAAGCTGGCTCCCATCACCTATCCCCAGGTAAATAAATATCTAGTATATGCAGTCCTTGAATTACATAAAATTGACTAGTTGACACATCAAAAAAAATAATTGATTATCGTTGATGATGCAAAAACTTGTGTGTGGTTCAGAGTCCATTCAAGCGATTTGAATACATATTTTTTTATTTATTAAGTTATTAGTTTTTTTAGAGTCCGACTCCAGTTAAAACAGTCTGATTCCACAGCCCTGGGTTCCATGCAGCAAACTCATACATCTTATAGACCAAACTGTGATTTTTACTTTTAAGTAACATTATTTGAGGATAATGAATGAATCAGAGTAACTGACAGGGAAGGCAAGCCTAAATTAAGAGATTATTGAAACAAATGCAATAAATAATTTTGAGGACTAGTTTGTTAACACGAAGGTCAGCAATGTAAGGCTACTGCCTAACTATCGGAACCGAAAAAGTCCATAAGCAAATCAATGAACTAAACCTGTTGAGCGAGGCAGGAGTTAACAAACTCATTTTTAATATTTTAACAAATAAACATGAATTGAGAAGTGAAGCCTTCATGCTAATTTTTCTACTCTCACGTTATCATTTTGATCACAATGAAAAGCGTATATCTCAAGAATTATGTATCTACAAGTTACTTGTACGTTCAACGTTCCTACACTTCAATATTTGTAAACTTTTCAACAATCGGTTAAGTACGAAAGTCATGGACGGCCTATTTTATTTGATTATAATAGTTACGCAAGTTGGATTCGAAGATTCTATGCAATTAATATGAATGGAATATTTCTCATGTTTGACAGCAGCAAGTAGATGGCAGTAACCGTCTGTATGGACATATTTTAAATCAGCGGCTCCCAACTTTTAATTATTAAATCAATTTTATCTTGAGAAGGATAATTAGATTATTTACTGATCGTATAAATATATACATATAACTGATAAATTATCAATTTATACTACACAACTTCATTTCCCTCAATGCTTACAATTTGGTTTAATTTTGGACAGCTAGATTGACACAACTATTAGTTTCAAAAACCTCTTATTTCACATTAATTGTGTCTATGAATCATTCCACACACATGATACGAGATATTTCGTATCTGGTAGTGAAAAGGTTAATGGAGTTTATCTCAATAGATGTGTTTCTTCGAGAACTGCTTGTTACTCAGTTGCTCAACCTCTCTTTTTTAAAAGAGAGTAGGCATAGAAGGATAGAGCTAGGACAGGACTGGTGGTAAACTAAATGTCTCTCGGTTCACTCGTTTTAGGATAGGATGGGTGAATAGGAATTGAAGACATCACATACATCCATGCCTTTGAATAGAAATCTATAAATCGATTAAAAAAATAATTGATAGAAACTTCCAGTGCTGGGATTTGAACCCGTGACCTCCGTAAACGAAGTCAACCACGTTGACCACTCGACCATGCAGTCGGCGTATTTTCATACATGTTACAAATTAATAATTATGTTTGAAAGATTAGTTCTATTGTGGAGCCACAATGTTTTTGGCACGGCCATGTGTTTCTACAGAACACAATTTGGGAACCCCCAGTTATAATGTAATAATAAATTTATGTGATCTGGCAATACTCATCTCATGCCACAGTACTTAATCGAGTTCCATTGAGCATCAAAAAGTCCATTAAACTTAATTCCGTTGCCCTACCGTTGACCTCAATGACCTTTCAATCTGTCAACTGTGAAATCAAATTTTATTCACTTAACTGCATGTTCAAGGAATGCTCTTTTGTTTTTTAAAGTATTTGAAAATAGAGAATGACGTTCATCTGCTTAAAAAAAAACTTGTTTATCGTCATTGTAATTTGGTTGAGGAATAAAGTTTCCTCTTTTATCTAATCGCCTGCAAATAATTTCCATACAATTTTCCCTTGATTTACATGATGCTTTTTTATTATTTATTTTCATTTGATCTATGCAGTGCTTCCCAAACTGGGGGGGGTCGCCGCAAAACATGTTTTGTATTCAGTGGGGCCGCGGATTTTTTTTTCAGATTTAGGGAGTCGTGGTTTGAAAAAGTTTGGGAAGCACTGATTGAATTACGCTCCGATTGATCATGAAGCCACCTACCATGGATAGGTGTAGTAAAATATTTGGCTTACAGGCATACACGACATGTAATCCTTCACCAACCACTGTTTCCCAATCAGTAGCTGAGCAGTGAAGCAAACATTTATGGATTGTTTTTTTCTGGAACATGTCAATATACAATCCGTTTTTGAACAGCACAGCTATGAATATCCATTACAAATATAAGGCTAATCTTATTTTTAAGTCCTAAATAATATCTTAATAGATTAGACTTGCATTATTTTTGTTGTAAATGTTTATGTTTTGTATAACATTTGAATGAAATCATTTCAGGGATTAGCAATGGCGAAAGAGATTGGTGCTGTGAAATATTTGGAGTGCTCGGCGCTAACGCAGAAGGGTCTGAAGACCGTGTTCGATGAGGCCATCCGAGCGGTGCTGTGTCCTGTCTTACAAGTCAAACCCAAGCGGAAATGTATTCTACTGTAGTGCACAGTAAGCTATTCACTCAAATTTTATTTCATTACCACATTTCATCGCAAGTTGTCGGTATTGTTACTTTCAAGGTTCACTGTCAATTCTTGGTGGAAAGGCATTATGTAAGTCCTACTTTGCTTTTGGGTAATGTTTGAGAAATCTTGCTCTAAAGCAGGGGTCTCAAAACTACCGCCACCAATGCCCTGGAATTCAGCTATAATGAGCTTAGCACAAGGAGACATTATCAATTATTGTGAATCAGGTCATTTAACTGTGGTTTGATTGACCACCGTATACATACATTATTTCTAAAATGTAATACACCGAAAGGTACTAACAATAATGTTATTATTGAGAAGTAATTTTTGCTTTATGCATTTTATCAGAATACAGTATGGCTACTGAGAAACGGTAATCTTGATGTCTGACAAAAATAATGTTTTTAAGCTGTTCACTGTCGATTCTTGATGGAAAGGCATTATATAAAAAAAAAACACTTTTTATGCTAATTTTGCATTTTCTATTAACCTGTTTTCATGACCCGTTTCGCTCATAACAAGTATTATTGACTGATGATTATTTTTGGTCAGCATTGAGATTGATAAATTAGTTACAAGAAGATTGTAACCTCAAACGAAAAACTGTAAAGAATCACAATCGCCCACTTAATATTTACAGTCAACAATGGAAAAATTAAAGAAGAGCACTTGCTTTGTTTTATTAACCCTCCAAGAACGAGCGTGACCATATGGTCACAGTAAACACCGTTGTCTATTGATCCCACTATTCATCCCTTTTCACCTGAATATCGTTGCTTTCACTCTTATTTGGTTAAGAAGGGTACAGACTTTAGTAAGTCATCAGCCGCGGGGACAGAAACGGTCACCAAAAGCACATGCAATTTTATGAATTTCTGTTTTTTTTTAATGGACTTTTTGAAACTGTTTGTTTTTATCAAATTATTTACAGTTCTTTTGCTAATATATTTAAATTGAAATTATGTTGATCTAAAGAGGTCAAATTGTAAATATTTTTAAAAACTTCACGTTTAGCTATATTTCAACCTCGAATGTTTACGTGCCCATACGGTCACTTTTGTCCTTACTACTGTCCGTACACAATATTACACAGTAATAAAAGTATGAGCATGACCATTTAGTCATGTGGGGTTTCTATACAACGACTTGGCGCTTTTTTTTTTTTTTTAAATTTTTGTTTGGAATAAAAGTTATCCGTGACTTCAATATGGCTGAAAAAATATTTTTTTTATCGAAAAAAAAGCTCTCGTCTCTGGGGGTTAAATAAATAAACTTTCGACTTTAAGATATTTATATATTGTATTTCTCCTTTCAGAACTAACCTCCGTCATCTTTCCGGCAAGATGTGAAATTTATTGAAACAAACGATGGATGTATTCAAATATCTTTTTTCATCTGAGAAGACGCTCAAAAATTAAAAACAAACAAACAAATGAAACAGGAGGAAAAGTAAAAAGGACACTGCCGTGTGTATAATGTGCGTTGTGACGTGTGCGTCTGGAATCCTCTTCCGCAGAGTTGCCAGTATCTCCATCTCGCTTTCATCCCGGATCCGGGCTTCTGACGCTGTGTGATTCATCGACCTCATCACTTCTTAATTTTACCGAGCGCTGCGATAACTTTGACACTTAATAATAATCCAGCTGTTATTCTTTTGCATCAAAATTTATGCTGCATTTTATGTATCCAACCGACATTTTTGACAGATATTACGTTTCGCAGACAAAATTGTTTTATATCACTTATCACACCACTTTGTGCATTGAGTTTTGTTTCAAGTCTTAAAATGGCTCACACATATTTAAAAGGAAGATAAAATCAGTAAGACACTAATCTAATCTTTAGACAATATTTTACCATAACATTCTTTATAATCCGAGACGACTATCAACATTAATTATAATATAATTTATATAGTATATTATTTGAGAATTATCTTGCTTTCAGTTTGACAAGAGATCGGTATTTGTTTATTCTTTTCCACAAGTGTTAATGTCGTAACCTAGTGACATTTTGTATTTCTTTCGATACTGCTGAAACAAATAACGGTTGTAAAACTAATGAATGATTCCAAGAACTGCCGAGTTATTGAATCATGTGCATCGCTAAGGTTAATGTATCCGCACAATATTGATTTTTTTATTTGTTAAGATTTCAATTTAGTGATTACGATTGTTACGGGACCTCTGTCTGGCGGTCTCTTGTTATGCGGATGTTTTTCGCGAAACGTTCTCCTCGTACCTTTCCCATCGTAATACAATATTATGTGTATAAAAAAAGTGCAACATTCAGTTTAAATGAAATATATAATATTGCCATTATTTAAATAAATATATTGATGTGTTTATGTGAATAATGAATGTATCTTAAATGTATAAATAATATGCAAAATCGGTTGTAAGTTGTAATCTCAGTGTAAAAAAAAATATCAATGTCAACTGTTGATTTATTAATTATTATCGCGTACGCCACAGGTTTCCGACTGGCAGGTTGTGACTTCTCAAGTCCGGTTGCAAAAATTCATTATTAATGTTTGAATTTCAGTTCATCGAAAAAAAATCTGTCTTTTCACAGTCCTAGATGACCCTGTTTGTTTACTGACAACACTGATTCAATTTAGCTATTTCTTATCAAATTTGGCTTGCAAAACTTCACATAACATGTAGTGTTAAATTTGATGCCATTATCGGACTAAAAGAATATTTATTACAAATGCTACTCTTAAAAATATTTCACATGATAATCAATTTTTACTTTCATTTAATTTTAAATAACCAAGTGTTCATTTGTACTCTACTGCCAATTTCGAAGTTGAGTGAAATACTTTGGCTGAGAAAACTGCAAGTATTGCATTAAAAATATGGCAAGTAACACAGTTGGTGTAAAGTGAGCCACTTCTCGTAAACGGGCAGGAACCTGTGGTCTATGAAATGTATTTTACATACGGTTGTGTGGTATGCTATGATTTACATATCTTTTTTTTTTGCATATAAATATTTTCATTAGTATGTCAACATTAAAAAGTAATCATCCATATATTGTTGTCGTGCTGGCAGGAGTTAGTAACAAAATTGACAAAAATTAGTTAAGTACACAATGAAGTTCTTGAATATCAATTCTTTGGCTAGAATAACTCAGTTAGTGCATTTATTGTATCGGTTTGGCAAAAACTGCAGTTTATTTTATCAGTAATTATTGTTAATTCAGATTTATTATATGCAGAACTGCCAATTAATTCCTAACTTTATTATTGTCAGATCAACATAAACCCATCTATATTTTGACACTATTATTATCTATGCAACATAAAATATTTGGGCTTAGAGGCTTTTTACACTAGAAACTATCAATTTGTTACTTGCCAATTTCTACCAGTACGGTGACAATATCCTGGGAGCTTGGGATCAAAAATGACCAAATTCACATTTTCTGGAGTAAAACACACTTTTCTTATAAAAAACAGTTTATATTATAAGGTCATAATATAATTGCATGGAAACTTAAAGGTTTTGTTAAAGTGTTGTTAAAAATTAAATTCTGTTCTTTTGAATCAGTACTGCAATATTGTGAGGTCAAAACATGATTTGGGTGCGTTCGGTCCTTAGCTCCTCATATAGTCTCACATAAAAATTAATTGTCTGGTATTGAATTTGCCCGTCCCTAATTTGCATTTATCGGTCATTTTTAGCAAAAGATTTTTTTTTTTTTGATGTTGCTAGGTGGCTAAGTCCATTTCTGTGCCTTTATCATAGAATTTTGGCCTTTGATGATTTCAAAAACTCGTGATTTATCATTTAGGGCCTATCTTTGCAAATTTATGTCATTTGTTTATTATGTATTCGTTGCTCTTCTAACTGTATATTTTATGCATTTTATAAGTGTGACAAAAATCTATCGCTCGCTTGTAAGTAAATATATAACTAACCGAATATATAGAGTATTTAAATCAGTTATATCTTCCACTTTTATACTGATCGCTCTGTATCAATAGTTATAAACTATGTAATGTTTATATTTTAAGTGCATATATGCGAAATTTCATAGATATACTATTATCATTTTGTACAGAGAAAAAACAACCTTTTTACTTCTGAGTTTGGCGTATATTGAATCAAACGACTAAATTGTTTTTCTTTTGAGACTTGTGTTCAAACGTAGTCCTTAGATTATCTTATTTTCTACCTCGAATCGCGTCATGTATTAATTAGTTTTCTTTTGGCCTGAGTAGAATTTGATTAAATTGCTGCATTTTAAATGTAAAAGTGTTTGGTGCTAAAAATAGTTATTTCTAATCTGTAAACATGAGGTGATTTTTTATCCAACTTGCAATAGATAGCAAGTGTCAGCGCTGGCTTGTGCAAGTATTCTGCATTTTTGTTTTAATTAGCAATTGAATTTCTGTGGGGCCTTTTAAATATTTTTTCTTCACAGTTCATACTACTATGTTATGAATGTGGGGCCGAAACCACCAATTGATTAGTGACTTGAAAAACATCAGGCAAACAGAGTGACATTGCTGTATAAATAAAGTGTTTAGGCCCTATTTAAATAAACTACACTTCTATATTCGATTCAATTCAATCGTGTATTTGATTACCATTCATTCATTTTCGTAAATTGTTGTGATAAATTCATAAATGAACATATCGTCATCGCGTGGCCTACACCTCGCTGGAATGTGATTCTAAAAAATACCTTCTCTTCATTAATTTATTCCTACGACGCTTCTAACTT
This sequence comes from Himalopsyche anomala, assembly GCA_031772345.1. Lineage (NCBI taxonomy): Eukaryota > Metazoa > Arthropoda > Insecta > Trichoptera > Rhyacophilidae > Himalopsyche > Himalopsyche anomala. The sequence goes on from CM062840.1 coordinate 5,459,461, forward strand.
TAAGCAACAACCGAGCGAGTCTTTGTATGAATAGCTTAACATTAGGGCACCCATCGCGGAGAAACGTGTTTTGATAAGCCACCGCATCGGCGTATTGCCATGAATGGAAGATAACTAGGTGAGGGAGGAATATAAACTAAGTTTTGTATACTAAAATATATGTCATCGTCATTTTTATCTATTCAAATTTCAGTTTCCATCTTCTAGCAATTTAATGAATAATATGTATGTATGTATGTACACATAGGCTAAAAACATAGAAACCGGAGCATGTTTTAACAAGTTAGAGATGCTTCATCTATGATGAAACGTGATGAATTTCTACATACCAAACTCTGAAATGACAACGTTCTGGTTGTCAAGGTAATATATAAACAAATCTTGAATGCTTCAATCGACGTTGCTATGGGCCACCCCTGCTCTGCTTTGTTTTAACATGTTTTTAAGCCTCATTTAGAGTCGAAGTGTGCTCACTTAAATGTATATGTTATAGGGGAAATTTTCATCATATTAAAACACTACTGAAAAGATTATTCCTCATCTTCTTCTTTTACAGTGTTAATTTCAAATCATTAATATTCTAATATAAAAATAAAATTGATGACTTTTCTATTTTACTGATCGTGTTACTATTTGTGACACATATTTCTCCTCGTGTCTTGTCATTGTGACTTGTAACACAATCAGTAGAATAGAATAGTGATGATTTAAAAAAAAAAATGATTTAATTGAATTTACGCAAAGTTATCGCTGATCCAATGAAAATATTAATATTTTACTTTCTCCTATTCAAAATTCAACAAGATTTGAAAAAAATTCTGATTCGCATAACCTATTTATTAGAAGGGTTAATAATTTCTTTTTCTTTCAATGCGGATATCGTGCAGAGATTGTTGTCAAAAGATTGTAATTAATAAGTTTTAAATTGCTTGTTATTTCTTGAATTTTCCCGGAAAGAAGTCGCATCTTTACGGGTAAAACTGATTAAGTGACATTCCAATGATAATTCATTATTAGCAAAACTTGATTATTTCATTTTATTCGCTCGGTGAGTTTTACCCGTAAACTGATAAAATAATTTTTAGTATTAAAATGTAAATATTTGCTGTAGAAGAATGTATTATTTGATTGCGGAGGTGTAAACTTCGCCGTTAAAGAGTGCAGACAAAACATGCTTCCATTTTTAACCGGAAATAAGTGTCCGCGATATTGTTCATTTTATATTGTGTACCGCCATACAATGTCTGAACGTTTAATTTAACACAGAATATTTTTTTTAGTGTACACATTGAAAGGTATCGTTATATATTTGCGTTGCTCGTTTGCGATATGCAATCCGGCAACGCTGTGCTTCATCATTTTATTATGTGTACATTCGTGGTGCCGCTGAAGACTTGATGTCCATACAATACAATATGACGTAACGGAACTCTGTATTTGCAAAGTTACACTATCATAGTTATAACCGGTATCCTCTACCTTTATAAAAAGTAGTATTTAAAACACCTGGAAATTATATTGCAATCTGTTTCAATGTTAGATATTAGTTAGCTGAATTGAAGTGTAAAGTTGCTAACTCTGTCTTGACCAAAATGAGATTATGCGTGATTAATTAAAATAAGTCTGGTCATATGGCGCAGCGGTTAGCGTTGTTGGTTTCCGTGCTGGATCTCACAGGTTCAAGTCCCAGTACGGATAGCATTTTTTTGATCGATTTCTGTTTGAAGACGTGGGTGTTTGTAATTTCTAAAAAATTCTTTCCTCACCCTTCCTATTTTTCAATAACTGGGCGTTGCGAGAGCGATTAGTTAACCACTAATCCTGTTCTAGCCTTATGCTTCTATCCCTACTACTCTCTTTGGAAACAGTTCTCATAGAAAAAAACATCTGTTGAGATATGCCACATGCTCCACATTGGGAGCGGATATATTTTTTTTTTCAATAAATTAAAAATAGGAAAGTGTTCAGCTCTACGACAATAATAGAATATATTTGATAGGAATTGTATTTCATCATCACCTCATCATCAGAACTACGATGTGTGTGATGTCGAAACAATTATCAGTTATAATGTGTAATTAATTCTGGAACTAATACTTAATTGTTATGGAATTCCACCTCATATTCCAATTCTATCAACTGTCATATTCATGTCAAGTGCATATTTTTTTTATAACAGAATATTGAGTAAAGGTGGTAACCCACACAAGGAAGATAATTTTATATCGTTTGATAACTTGCTGTGTATTTTTTTTTCTTTTGGGAGTTAGCAACTTTACAATATTAGCTGGCGGTATAATACGTTGACAAGAAAACATTTTTGTCATATTTATTTAATGGTAAACGGTAGATCTCGAGAATATTACTTCATTCATCCGAAAAGATATTGAGTTTAAAATTATCGTTACTTTTTATTGAAGTAAGATGAACATAACTCTTCCAAGAACTGAAATGTAGCATGTTGCTTTACCGACAAAAGATACTATGATAGTGTGAAATTGTAACAAATTTTGCGTATGGAAATCTGTGCGGATGGATATAGCCACGATTTTTAATGATTTAAAATTATTCAGCACTCTACGTTCCATCTGATAATTGTTTTAATGGTCATTTTATATAGTTGTAATAAATAATATTATTGTATGTCTTAAGTCTTTTGCCGCCTCATTGTACATTGTATATAATAAGAAAAAAATAATTTTAACATAGGCTTTATATAACAATTATTGTTTATTCACATGTCAAATAAATTTATATTATAACGAATATTAAATAAATTTGTGTAAAAAATGCATTAAAGATTGTTTTATTTCTACTCCCATTCAGCATACTAATAGTATTTTTGTTTGAATCTGTATCTATTCCCAATGTATGAGTATATAAATTATTTCTAGCATTCGTAACATTAGTGTAGATGGCAAAGGTAAGCCGGATCGAATCTGAATTTAAAACTTCTTCAGCCACTGATCACTGACGTAACGGGGCGCTGTCTTGGTCATTCCTAATCTATGAGTTCCTCATGAAATTTAACCACCTCACCCCCATTATCTGAAGCGAGCATTTATTCGAAGCTCAATATATATATTTTTGTCAGTTGCCATGATTCACTACCATAAAGCAGTACTGGTAGAATGCAAACATTAAACAAATGGCTTTAATCGTATACAACTGTGTCTGATAATAATATGTTAGATAAAACAAACGTGTATATGAGAATTCAGTCTATTTATGATTTGGTAGTCGGAGTTGCGGAGCCGTAAAAAAAGTCATGACTGATACTTTTTGTTTTGATTAACAGCTTAACGCCCGCTCGTTTTTCATAGAATTTCATCTGGCGGCTGGGCAATTTTGCGAAAAATTCGCAAACAATTGTAATTTTACTAAATTCACTATAATTTGTAAACCAATTGAGATATCTTTACCAAATTTAATTTTCTAGCTTCCAGATACTTTGCCGCATAAATCAATGCCATTTGAGCAGTGGTTCTTCATCTGTATATTGCATACTTATGTTGTGTACTGAAAAAACCTAAATCTACCAAAAGATCTTTTTTTTAAATATGCAAAACCTACTTTTTCACATTGTTTACGTGTACATACTATAGCAAATTTATATTTGCTATAGTAATGTAACATAAAAGAATATATTTCAAAGGAATATTTTTTAATTTATTTCATAAACATAAGTTGAGAACCCCTGTCACTAAGTTTGAATATGTCATAATATTATCAACCACTCCTTTAAAAATTCAAAGTTTTCGGCCTTTATAAAAATGCAGCATCACACGCCCAAGCAATAAATCACTAAGCAATTCGTACCTCTATGGGCCCCGCCCCACAAATGCATCTGGACGACAGGATACCCTGCTAATATTACGTATGTATATGGGAAACAAACCAGACACGATTTATAAATCAAATATTTAAACAGAACGTAAAATAATATGAAAAATCACATACGCCAATCATACATAAAATGACGTCTTCGGACGCACGCTTTGAACGGGATTTTACTAACGTAAATCAATTATGTTAAACATACAACTGTGTCGAACACACAACGACATCTATTGGGAATATCGTCCTATACTCACAATTGAAACAGTTTTTGTTTTTACTACTTGAAATGTAATTTGAAATAAGTCTATCTCCGAGTATGAAGATGGCGCAAAATTCAGGGGTGGCAGTCATATTATCACAGTTTATACTACGGGCTTCCTCAAATAAACTCAAATAAACAATTACTTTTGAAATAATATTTAGTTTGCGTATTTTCTATGACAAAATTTGTGACAACCCTGATGTGTCATAAACATTTTAACATTGTTATTATGTATAAATGGCGGCACAATCGCATCGTCATCGGCGCACTGTTCATTTATTTGGTAAGTTTTAACAAATAAACTAAAACATTTTCAAAAACGATAGATTAAAAAAAATATATAATTGCAATTAAACTCGTGGCGTGCGAGGTACCGCCATACATACACCTGCTGGCAGTTAAAAGGTTAAAGAACATAAGTCAATTTGAGAGTTTTTTTTATTACAAATGAATAAATTTCAATTTTTTATTTGTACATAATAATTATTTAACAGATTCAATGTGTAATTATAGATACATTAAATATTCACAAGTGTTCTGAAAAAGGTTGAAGACTGGTTTGGGCAAGTTATTTAAATTATGAAATTTAAGCATGGTTGTTAAGCAAAAAATTTCAACGTTTCCGCATTTCAAAAATTATCATCTGAAAGAGAAAAGGCTTTTCAAAAAGAATTTCTCTTTCACATAGAACATTAAATTTGTTACATTTTACCATGATATCTTATAATTCCTAAGGTGCTGTGAGAAAAATTCAATCCATATAATATAATATGTACTAAATTTACAAAAATATATGCGAAAAAGACATCTTTCGGTCTATTTTATTTTAGGAAAAAAAAGTATGAAAAACATATAAATTTTTAATATAAGCGCTTAACCACTAATTAAATTAATTAATATTCAACAGATCTCTGGATATTCAGAGTTTCATTGAATAATCCCTTTATTCCCCTCTCGGCAGATGGAAATAATCAATCTGTTTGAAGTCAGGGGATTGGTGTTTAACAATAACCTGACGGTGAAGGTAAATTGTAAACATTGAGCCACTATCTTTTATGGAGGTGAACCAATCTTGCAACTATGATCAACACATTTGGATCGGGCGTAATTTTTAGTAGCAATTTTATGGAACACCTAAAATGTTAAATATGCTTGTCATCTGAAATTCATTTATCAATTCAAATTGATAATTGTTTCGTAGTTGAGATTTTAAATTATTAGTAATGTGATAGACGATTGGAGTACAGCCTATCGGTTGAACCCCTTGCAGGTTACTTCATGTAAAGTGAAATGTAATATGAATTTATAAAGTAAAAATGAGCTTTCAGCCTCTCCTGAAAGACAGTAGCTAAATGCGTTAACGAATGTATAATTCGGTATAAATAAAATTTCACTTAAAATTACTAAATATAAATTTCATGCGAAAGGCGAATATGTTAACATGGTGTTTATACTTTTGTTACATTTAAAATTTAATTAGGCTCTAATTGATTGTGTCTTATCGAAACCACGTGGATATAACAAACCGACCACGGTAATGGTAAAATGTTGACGGAAACTAGTTTGTGTGGTCTGCTAGTTCTCAGCGTAATACCATAGCAATTAACATTCCTCGATAGTAATTATGTTTTTTACTCGCGGCAACATTTATTAAAATAATATTCACATCTACTTAATTTTATTACGAAGGCATTCTAGTATTTGTTTATTCCGTACGGTCTTCTTTTTGAATTGAAGGGAGAACATATTTTCAGCCTTTGTTTGGATGGTTTTTTATCTGAAATCAAAAAAAAAAGAATTTTGAGAAATATACTAGATACTAGAATTCGGAGAGATCATTTATCTGCACCGAACTTGCTTTACGCGGAGACTGCAAGAGGCTGAATACAATATAAACAAGCAGTTCAATGCTTCAGGTAATACCCTAATAATAGATTTGTGAACGCAGTCTCCTGACGGAAAGTAAGGTGGTTGACTCAAGTCACTCTGGATACTCAGATAAAGACCGGTTAAGTTAGCGTAAACACTTCAACTTTATTATCACACAGTGAGCAGCAAGAGTTGTAACATTATTGTTTTATTGATCACCCACAATATGTATTCGTAAAGGCTTTTCTGCCATTCTAAGTATTCTGTTGATATGAATGTTTAGTAATACAACACTTAGTTGGAGTACACAAGGGATAGGAATATATTTATGTATGTACTCATTCTAGAAATAGAAACAGTCGGGAGACTGAGGTAAATACGTAGAAAAAAGCTACAATAGATCTATTATTTGAGATAGGTATTGAGATTTCAATTTATTTGTTCATGGGACACAAATCCAACTCGAATGAATGTATTAGTATAAAACAAATCGACTCAAAGCGTAGAATTAATTAACCCATTTTCCATTTCAATTTTACACCTACAATTGGAGATATAAAATTACACACGTACATATATATACATATATACAATTTTCATCTGTAGATGTATCTTTTTAATTGCAATTAAAATTTAATTTACATAGCTGTTTATTAGCTTATTTGTTTATGAGGTACCAAGTTAATATTCCTGGATATATTATTTCACATTAGCTTTAGCTTTTTTAGGCCGGTAAGTACTTGATTTTTTTTATTTCACAACATAATTAGAGTGGGTGGGCAGATCCACACCCACTCTACTATTTGATCCTAGAAACAGGGCACGGAGAGATTAATTGATTAGAATCTATTCCTAACCCTAGACTTCTTCTCCCAGACTTCTTCCCTAGATTTCTTCTCTTCTCTTGCTCTACCTCTCCACAGAGAAAGGTTGAGTGCTTGACTTAAAACCATTCAGCATTGAACAGTTTTGTTCAGATGCTTCAAGTTTGGAGCAGACATGGTTAAAAAGACATTTTTAGTGTACATATTATGTTTCTACACAAACTTTTATGTTTGAAATGTGTGACAGAAACTTTTAAGAATACCTACTATTAATAATTAGGAGCAGGGCTTTTTTTTACCCTGTAACGCGGCGGAACGGCATTTTTAATAAATGTACGGTAAAAACGGAAATTTTTATAAATGTTCGTAAAATTTTAAATTTTCGAACACAGAGAATATACTACACACAAAAAAGTTTTGAAAATTAATTCAGAATCCGAAAAGGAGAAGATAGAAAAAATATTTTATTAAAATCATTATCTCGCGAAAAAGTAGTAACAGCAAAAAAAAATTAAATTTCTAAAATAAATATAAAAATATGATTATTTTGTTGTATTTTCTATGCATTATATGAAACACCGCCTTAAATTCTATCAAAATGATATTCGAATATACCTTCGTAGAAAATGCTCGAAAAAAGTGCGTTCCGGCACCTTTTTTTTTTAAAAAAAAAGCACTGATTAGGAGTATGTATTTACAAGAACAAGAATTCTTACTATGATATAAATTAAGAATTGTAATGATGCGCTACCCAGCAGCAGTCACGGAGACGGTTCAACAGACTTAAGTACATTCTGCGAATTTCTTTGGACGATTTTAAACCTGATTTTCTATTCTACCAGCGTGATGAAGATTACCCATAGAGTGTACGTCATAGAATTTGAGTATACTGGAATGACATGGGAGGAAGCAGAAATATTGGTGGGTAACAAGAAATCTTGGAGAGACTGTATAGTGGGCCTTAAGGTCCAGATAGCGTGTGGATATAGTCAGAGGAAGATGCGGTACTAGCTTATTGGAGTGAATTACCTTGTGCATAGTAAAAAAAAGGATAGAGAAAAGTAAGCAAACCTTCTTTTTTCTGTATTTATCCTTCTTGTCCGAAATCTTCTGTAAACTTATCGAGTTTCAACATGTCTTGATCATTAACGGTAGGTTTTGAAGTTGCGAGTGACCTCGTCATGTCAGACATCGTGACTGGCGGCTCGTAAAGCTTATCGCCGTCCACATCCATCCAGGTCATCTCGAACGCACCGGCCTCTCCGGGTGAGCAGGGAGTGAGGAGATCATCTACGATCACAGTGCGGTCGGTGGGACTGGGCCCCGACACTTTTTTGAAATGTGTAGCAGTCTGCACTTTCCTAACGGGCTGCATTAGAGCATCACGCACCAATATACTTATGTCAGCACCCGAGTATCCTTCAGATTTTGCCGCCAGTATCTTCAAATCCTGCTCAGACAGCTCGTGGGCAGTATTTCCTAAGTGCAATTTGAACATTACAAGCCTCGCATGCTCTTCGGGTAGAGGGATGAAGATTCGCTTCTCAAATCTTCTCCTGATAGCGGCGTCGAGTACCCAAGGTATATTTGTAGCACCTAATACGAGGATTCCATCGTTGTCGTTGCCCACACCTTGCATTTGAACGAGGAATTCAGTTTTTATTCTACGTGCTGACTCAGATTCATTATCGGATCTCGAAGAACATAGAGAATCCACCTCATCGATGAATATTATACTCGGTTTGTGCTGCCTGGCGAGTTCAAACAGATTCTTGACAAGTTTTTCTGATTCACCGAGCCACTTCGACACTAGATCGGAAGACGAGACCGAGAAGAAGGTGGAATTGTTCGCTTCGGTCGCGACGGCCTTCGCCAAATAGGATTTACCTGTACCCGGGGGCCCGAACAGAAGGATGCCTTTCCACGGAATCCTTTTACCGGTGAACAGATGTGGGAACCTTATCGGGAGGATGACGGCTTCTTTCAGGGCCTCTTTGGCTCCTTCGAGGCCTGCGACGTCGCTCCATTTGACGTGAGGCTTTTCTACTACGATCGCGCCTTCAAGTTTGGCTTGAAGCTTCTTCTTTTCGGGATCGTCGGAATCGCTATCGCTGTCGCTCTTCTTGTCGTCGCTTTTCGAATCGCCGTCTTTGACGGGTTTCTTCTTGTTGTTGTGACCTTTGTTGATGTATTCTTTTAGTTTCTCGGCTCTGTCGAGATATTGCAAGCACTTGGCTCGTATGCTCTCTTTGGCGCGGTCGCCTTGGGCTTCGTATTTGATCGCGTGCAGAAAGTATTCCACTCCGTGTTCGTACAATCTGAGGGCCTCCGCATAATTTTTATTGCGATCTTCCTCTGTTGCCTTTGTGACGAGATCGATGGCCTTCTGTAGTGTGGTACCGGCTGCCATTCTAGTGTATTCTTTAGATTGATACGAAAATAAATCACAATTTACCGCGATCAAAAAATACTTGAGCGTCAACTATTTTCCTAATTCACTCCTACCTCATCATATACATATCTTAATTCTTGACACGCAAATGACGCAAGAAACAGATTAGGCACGGCTTGACAGTTATCCAGTGTTTACAGTGTGTAGAACTGGGTTGCTATACTAAAAAATTGCAAAATATGTTCTACCTGGCAACTATGAGCATAATTTTTGGAGAAGATTAATAACCTGTTTATCGGAGATAAATAGCTTATCTTATCTTATCTTAAAAGCCTACTTGAAAAATGGTGCTTCAAATTAATACAATGAAAAAAGATTCATTTTTTATAACTTATATTATTATTATTAATTATGATATTATTAAATTGTATGAAAATAATTATCACAACAAAAAATATTTCTTAATGTTCAGAATAGTGATGTATGGAAACGATTATGCAGTCGACCATTGATCTCAAAGGTCTGTAATGAAAAAAAAAACAACAATCATTTTATAAAGATACACTCAATGCTAATAAATTGTACATACTATTTAATTATCATAATTATGTTGTTTAATTTAAGAACCAGATGAAAGCTAAATATTTTGTTCTTCGCTCACTGCCGCAGGGTATGGTAGAAACACGATGCCTTAAAAATTCTTTATCTCCAACAATTGTGTTGCTTCCTCACATGTCTTTCCATTGTTCTGGAACTCATTTGATTTTGCATGCACTGTTCACCTTTACATTAATGCAGCGATTTCCAAACTGGGAGGCGCGCCTCCCTGGGGAGGCATGGACTATTGCAAAGGGAGGCGCGAACAGTCCAACATATTTATTTACCCTTTAAAACGTGTCTTTATTACTATATGAAATAAAGTATGGGGAGGCGCGAAGATATTTTTTTCTTCAAAGGGAGGCGCAATGACAAAAAGGTCGGAAACCACTGCATTAATGTAAATTAGGTTACAGGGCGAGATTCAAACTACTCTGGAGAATGCACTTCACTGCACATGTCCAAGCCAAGTCAATCACCACCTTTTAATTTATTTATATTCAATTTTAAATTCTAAGTGAGTTTCTAAATTCTAAGCCAAGCGATACTAATGTAAATACATAATATGAAACATATTACACGGTGAAGCTACATATTTTCATTTAACCTTACATTGAAGGTTATCAGTGGACATTGATTAGAAATTAACTGACTATTATCAATTTTTACAACTAGTTAATGCCAAAAGTCCGTTTTGAAGAATATAAAATATCAGTATTCATTCAACAATTGAGAAAAATAAATTTACAGATAGCTCTTCTTTTACTGAATTGGTATGTATTAAGGTCATTATTGAATTTATGTACCTATATGAAGCATAAGTATTCAATCGCCGTGAATGGATGTACTCATAGCTTATTTGCATCGCTATAATTAATATCGAAAATAATTTAGAATGAAAACAACTACAATAAACGCGGCTTTGATTTTTCTCTAATGGCGATAAAAAATACTTTTAAAATAGGCTTTCATTAAAAATTTATAACTGCAAAAAATATTTGATATGATTGTTTAAAGTTTAAGCTTAATCACTTTCAAATATGGGTAACGAGATCTGGTTGAAAGTTAATCGCTCGGCTTTTTTATTCGTAGATGATACGGAAATGACTAGGAGTAAGCAAGTCAACGGCTCAATTTAAGGATCAGAGAGGCGAAGGATAAAAACAACACAGACTTCCACAACGTTATAAGAAAATGCATTCCAAGATTCTTACTAGAGTTTTCAAGGATTCTAACTTTCAAGTCCCACGCTTTTACCATCGTGTGTGATGATGATGTGTGGTCAGTGGCGGATTATCCTATAAGCGGCGTTTGGGCCTCAAATTAGTATATATTTTATAAAACCAATATAATTACATTCAATTTTAGTAATTCTAAAAATAAGCACCGAAATTTGATTGCGCCTAAGGTCTCCCAAGTGCTTAATACGTCACTGCATTTCGGGATTCTGATATTTTAAGTGTAACGTAGGTATTTGTCATCGTTGATTTATGGATGCATGGGTATTTAGATGTATGTATGTATATTTAAATACGTTAGGCCAATTCGTAAATATAGCTTTGGAATTGTGTCGATGACATTCTACCTTGTATTAATATAACAATTTTCTTGATTAAAAGACTCGGGAGTGTGTTATCAAAACTACTGACATAACTTTTTATCACCGCAGCCGCGAATTGTCTTTTCCAGGTGATCTCAACCTGCTTCTTTTATACAATAATATTAATTACTTCCTGTCGGGTTCCTGGTGCAGTGCTCAACGTCGTTAACAGATATCATAGTTTTTTAATCGATTTTTTTATTGATTTATGATTTTTATATGTATATTTATATTTTCAATCGAAGGCATTGGTGTTTGTGATGTCTTAAAATCCCTTCCCACAGTTCCAATCCTAAAAATAACGGCGTAATGAGAGCGATAAGCTAACCACTACTTTTGTCTTCCTCCAATCTTTCTATCCTTACTCTCTTCGAAAAAATAATAATTAAGCAACTGAGTAACAAGCAGTTCTCTGAAAAAATAACTTCTGAAATATTTCCACTGGGAGGTGATATGCTCCAGGAACATGGAGCAAACATGGTCGAAATATTAAGAAGAAGACCTAATAAAAAGTATCGCGTCTTTTCGTTTCGGGGAATCCCAAAATTCCTTATAAAACTTATACTAAAATATTACAAAACAGGTATGAGGGCTACGGAAAAATATGAGACTCAAAAGGGGGCACGGGCCTAAAATGTTGAGAAACAATGCTTTAGAAGAACAAAAAATAATTATATGTGACGTGATATTAATTTGATATTTGTTTGGGTATCAAATACATAAGTACAGTAGCGAATTAAGAACATGCGGATTTTCGGATAACAGAGCGTTGTGAAATCTCAAATAAAATTAAAATCAATATAGAAAACAAAATTTTGAATATATGGGTTATTATTATAATATTATAAACTATTATGATGCCCACGAGATTCGGAGCCACCTTTGCTTTTAATTTAAATATTTAACTTAATTAAAAAAAGTAATTCTTTTTTTAATAAAATTTGCCACAAAACCACAGGTTGTGTATCTACGAATCGCACGATCGACTGACAAGTTTATTAATTTAGTTACAAAGCCAATTCAGTGTGTTGTCGTCAGTGAATGACACCGCTGCTCATTACGAATATTGCATATCTTTTGACAATAACTATTTAAGTTTAAATAAAGTTAAGTTACTATCGTAATTTTATTACATGCAAGTTTTATCGTGGCGAGTAAATACAACAAACGTTTGATTTTTGGGTGCGGCTTATTGACATAACGTAAATTGTGTTTAGATAATATTTTTACGAATCTTCAATTCCAAATAAAAAAATCAATATTAAGATTTGTTAATAAATAAATAATTAACTGCACATCGTGAGTTATGGCAGCTGCTGTGAGCAGAGAACTTCCCGATATTGAAGTGAGTAAAAAATTTAAAATACAGTTTTCGGGAATGTGAAATTTATTGCGTACATATTTATTTACAGAGGAATAATAACTCGTGGAAAATTTGTTTACGTTGGGCTTGTAGTAGGTCTAATACAGCTATCAGGAAATAAATTCTTTATCACAAATAAGTATAAACAAGTTCGAGGTTAACATCTTCGGTTTATAAATTCGGACTTGAAAAATATGGTATCGTGATTCGTGACGTCAAGTCCTAAGGGAAGTCTAAAATAATTTCGAGAAGTAGTTAAAGGAGGGGGACTTCCATAAAAAAGTGGAGATACGTTCCATAAATTTCAGGATCCGCATAACTTAAAAATATAGAGTTTAAATATACCCAGAATCGCATAAAAAAGACTTGTCTTCCATAGAAAACATGAGGATACGTTCGATGAATTTTAAAATCCGCATAACTTTGAAACAGCGGGTTAAAATTTACAAAGAATCGCATAAAAAGAGTGTTTTCGATGATTAATTGTTTATGCAGTTTGTTATACCCATAAATACAATTTTTAAGCTATCGTTGAAACTTGAATGCGCGTTCAGAATTTGAATCATTTAGAATCAAACGATCTTCTAATTTACTTGAAACTTTCTTGAATTATTTTCGCAGTGAAGGGAACTGGAATTCCTTCCACTTCGTCATCGTTTTATGGTTTTTTGTCAATAGTTAAAGTTAAATCAATGCCATCATCGTCACTTATAGCATTATCTGGAAGAAATTCGTCGATATAATTTTCACTAAAGGTATCAAACCCTTCTCCGCCAAGTTCATGTGCTAAAGAAATCATTTCAGCTGATATCGCCGATGTTTCAACGGTTTCATCGACTGTAACACACTCAAGTAGGTGGACTTAATTCAGCGATGGCAGATGCAACATGATTTAAACAGTTCAAAATCGTATTTTTCTCCAACTATCGGCTGTGTTTATGATTCATTCTCTATTCTGTCCAAAATACAACGATACATGCTCTCGATGTAATATTTAACATTTTTATATATCGTAAAATATAGTACATTTTGTTGAAAATTTGCATTTCTAAAAAACCGCATAACTTCAAAATCGCATAAAAAAAACCACATAAAAACAAAAAAGAATTGACTGCACTCAATAGACTTCAGCGGTGGTATTTGTTTGTTTTTATATAAAATTATTTCTGTGTGACATACCAGAATTCAATATTAGTCATGTTTGGTTAAAGATAAATGAAAGCACAATAGTTATTAGATGAGGTACCCATGAAAGAAAATATTTTAGCGTATTGGAGATTTTTTTATAAAGCTTACATTATTACGGAAATCGGGTCGTTTGTTTTAATTGTATTCTTGACGCAAGAAAACATTGTAAGTACACACATATGTACTATTTAATATTTCATAATAATTTAACGTTTTGTATAGACGTGATAACAATTCTTTTAAAATACTGTAAACAAATGTTGATGAATATGAAATTCATCGATTTATAATCAAATGTAATAAATCAATTTAGTAGAAATTATCAAAAAATATATCCATACACATTACAAAAAATCGTCAGATACAATTTCGGATGGTACTTATATATCAGTCATTCCCAAACTGGGGCGTTCAGGTTTTCAGATTTTAAGGGGTCGTAGCATAAAAAGTTTGGGAAGCAATGGCGAATATAGTAGCCACAGGATGTTGTACACACTGGTTCTCGTCGAATTTAATGCCATAGGCCCTGTGAGCAAGTATCAACAGTGTCCCGGTTGTGATGTCAAGAAACCTAGCAGTCCTAGGAAAGGTGGTAAAGGCAAAGTACATTGGAATGATTTTAGTTTCCTTTACTATCTACTATTAAATGCTAAGTACCGCTATTTTTAAAACGGCAAATACATTGTAGCAGGGGTGGGCTGGAAGGGGGCTCGGGGGGCTCGCCCGAGCCCCTTGTTAAAATTCGGCGTGGCCGGCGAGCCCCTTGTTAAGTTAAGAAAATCATTCGTTTAAGATCAAATCAGCACCTAACTGCAATTTATTTTAAATTGTAATACGAAACAGAAGACTTTGTTGTTAAGACAAGCAACTAGTCGCAAAAAAGCCATGGTCCATGGTATGAAGACATTATGGCTGAGATTTACCGAGCCCCTTGTTAACAATTTACCAGCCCACCGCTGCATTGTAGCGATTAGCGAGGAAGCGATACTCCAGATTATCTGAGCAGCCAAAGCTAGATGAGGTCATTTAATTTCTTCAATGAGCAATACCTTTTTTTTACTCATGCCCGCCATAAGATCTGCCACCCCGGCATTCCTCGGTTAGGCAATCATGTTCATAATTATCTAAATATGGATGTATTGTTATTATTTTTGAATTGTACTAAATCTAAGAAAATATTTTAAATTATGGTCGGAGACGTCTTATTTTTTAATGACTACAGCTTTGGTTTTTATTAAATGATAACCATTAGATACTTTACGTAATTTATATGCATGCCATTTTTATGTATTTTGTTTAATTGTGAAGTGACAAGTAAATTTGGGGGAAATGTTGGTGTGTCATGGAAAGAAAAGGTTGCTAAGAACTGGAATGGACATTAGACGTGGAAGTGTCAAGTGACCAAAATTTTTTTGACGTGATTTGTGAATGACCTCTTATAATAAAATTGATGAATTAATGAGTTTAATAATGCTAAAAATAATATATACATATTTTTTAAAAGATAATGATATCATTCATCTATGTTAAGTCTGGTTTTCAATGGCAAATAGGTTGAACACCTTAAATTATTTAAAGATATTAGAACAAGTGGTAGAGCACTTTTAGTAATGTACACATCACGTTTTCGATTTGCTATTACATAACACATCTATTCGGAGGCGTATCGAGAGCATATGTACGTTTATTTATCACGTAAGTGTCTTACTAAAATTGGAACTAATTCGACTCCCCGCAAAAATGTTCAAATACGCTCATCGTGATAAGAAAATCATTCGGTCATGAATCAAAAATTTACCACACATCATTAATTAAATTACATTTAGCGTAAGGCGCAACTCTAACCCTAGATCTGATTTATTGTAGATTTTTCAATATTACGTATCCAAGGAGCAAGGCCGTAGCAAGGTTTCGGTATTTAGTATTTTTCTAAAAAATCCTGACAGCATTTTGGCACCCCCTATGCTTCTCCATCGGCTCAGGGCCCAGGGCGATCACCATATTCGCTAGACCCTAGTTACGGCCCTGTCGAAGAAAGCCGTTTGTGAGTCGATCACTCGGCCTCTCTGTTTTAATATCGGAAATATATTTTCCAATTTTAAATTGGTGTAGTATATTAAACAAATCTATTTTCAAATTATATTTTTACGACCAGGTGCCACTTGGGTTTCAGGTCGCTTTGCACAAATATCATCTGAGATCTTTTTTGAAAAGTTTTATTACCCGACAATGTGCATTTGATCGATTGTTATTTTTGAGGAGTGGGAAAAGATATATTGAATGCGAGAATTATCGATAGATTGGAATGCCACTGTATGTTAAATTCATCGATATGGTTTTGTAATGACAGTTTGTAATTAATTAATTAATTAATCTGCTAAATCGTTATGGGTGAACTATAAGATTCTAAGTGTAGATTTTTTTGCAAATCAAAAGTGACAATGAGATAGTCTTCCAAATTGTAACATTAATTAATATAGTTCATTGTTACTTTTGTTTCGTCAAAAATCTATACTTAGAACCTAGTACATATTCCCCTGGTCCCCTGGCGAAGTATGTCAACACTAATACAACTCCAGAACCATTTATTGATATTTGAGATAAAATTCCAAATTGTAATAAAAAATCAATTAAACCACACATAAAACTCATGTCAAAAAGACATTTGTGGAGCTTGGGATCAAAAATGACCAGATCCACTTTCCTGAACATAGGAAAACAAAGTTTTCTTATAAAAACTTAAGATTTTGATTGTAAGATCGCATGAACACTATAAGGTTTTTAGCGACGTTCAAAATTAGTCTGTTATTTTGAATCAATACTCCATATTTGTATTATATATAGCAGTATCTCATTTTTTTCTCAAAACTTAATTTAGGCGTGCTTGATGACGAGCAGGGCCGCTCTTAGGAGTTTGGCTGCCCCCCTATTTTTTTTTATTTTTTTAAAATCTATGTCCACTCCCAATGTGGAGCATATGGCCTCTTTATGGAGGTATCTCAACAGAAATTTTTTCTACGAGAACTGTTTGTTACTCAGTCGCTCAAACTCACTTTTTTTCAAAATGAGTAGTTGGGAAAGAAGGATAAGGCTAGGGCAGGACTAGTGGTTGGCTAATCGCTATTGCTATACCCTGTTATTAAAGGATCAGAAGGATGGGAGGAGAGGAAATGATGTGAATTGACATCACAAACACCCAGTCTTCGATCACAACTTTGAATTGAATAATTCTCAAATTCACTGTGGTCTGACCGGGAATCGAACCCAGACCTGCCCGATCGGTAGAGCAAGCTCTAACCAACTGGGCCACGGCAGGCGACGATTAGTAGTCTAAGTATAAAAATTATAGCCATCATTCTAGTTCCAAGTAAGGTATGTTACGCCAGATCACCACGAAACTCCAACCCGTGTAAAACGAGATTAAAAAAATATATCATAAAACGAAAGTAAAAAGTTTCTCAAAAAATCTTTTGTATTTGCTTACTTAGATTATTTTTTAAATAATGATTACTTATAATATACATATAAATAGCATTTAACTGCTATTTTTAAAACTTGAATAAGAAATACATGATAATAAAGTAGGAGTGTGAGAAATCGTACCATATAAAATTTGGAATCCACAATTGAAAGTTTGAATCGTTCAAATTATGTACATTCACATAAGTTTTGTCACTAACCAATGTATTTGCCATTTTAAAAAATAGCAGTATCTAGTCTATAATGGTAGTTATATGTAAAGAAGACTGAAACCGTTAAAAGATAAGTAACGATCGTTTTATAAAAGTCGCACCAATGTTTGTAGTTATAAAAAAAAACTGTCAAGCTCAAGCACCTCGTTTGATAATAATATTTCTAAAGATTATATCTTTGTACTTGAGATATTTAATAAAATAGGCATAAACATATTGTTTATGTAGCATTCCAAAGTAAACTTATTAAATAATTTATTAAACATAGTTGTTATTTCAAGATAAACGCCCGTGCTAAACTGGTTAGATAAAATATTACTAGGTCGGGTCGCTGTTACTCAATAGAATGATGTTGAACTTACTGATGATGTTTACGAATAAATAATTACAAAGACTCTTTTGCACGCAGCAGTGCTTGAAGAGAACGATGCACAGATACAGAGAAAGTGTTTGTGTGTTGTGCATTCCAAATTCTCTCAAGACTAAGCTACTATGCGGGCGAGAGAGTTGACTCGGCTGAATACAAAACAATCTTAATGCGACGCACAGGATTCGGCCGAGCAATCCAACAAACGATTAAGTGAGCGAGTGACAAGAAACTGTTCTTATTTGCTTGGTTGAGAAGATACCCCCACTACCTGTAGCAAGCCCTCACTTACATTTTTGACAAGTGTTGTTGAATCAAACGAAACACACGTAAAAATGAAGTGAATCGCTTAAAAAACTTGTAAAAAACAATATTTGTTCTCGACCGCCTACTTAGTAGGTCTAAAAGAAGTTTTTTGGTCACACTCTCGTACTATGTTTTTGGGCATGCATTGACAAAGAAGAAATGAGTGAAATTAACAATTTATTGAAAAAAATAAGAGGTTTCTGTTTAAGCGGTTTCTGTTTAATCAGGGCTGGTTCGTGGTGTGTGCAAATTGTGCGGCGCACACAGGCGCAGAAGTCCTCGAGCCGGCCCTGTATACAGTAAAATAGTGAATAAGGAATAGCTTTATGTGGTGATATTAAAATTCTACTCAATTAAATTTAATCAATTACACGACTTTTTCTCATTGATTGATGTCGCTGTAAATCTTTTCACACGCGACGGCAGGGATGGGCTGGAGGGGGCTCGGAGGGGCTCGTGCGAGCCCCTTGTTAATTCAAGTGAAAACAATACTCTCAGATAAAATTAGTAAATAACTGCAATTTATGACATATATCAATCTATAACAGCTTAAGTATACACAGTAGTACATTTTTAGTCATTTACATTGATAAGTTTATGGTAAGTTGAATATTGTCAAACATTCGATTGCTTGTTTAAGTATTGCATATAATTGCTTCAGAGTGATAAATAAATCCACTCCTTCCCCAGAGCACCGCCAATCGCTTTGAGATAAAGCGAGCCTCTTGTTAAAGAATTGGCAGCCCACCGCTGCGCGACGGTTTTATATTTCTAAGTGAACAATAATTGTACGTTACTAAAAACTAGTACTGTAAAGATAAGCATAGATTTTATATTTATTTTCTGTTGATAGTGCCGTTATTATAAACATTATTTAATAAGTTCAAATGTGATTTTAATCAAATATATATATTTCTGTTGATGAAAATCCAGTCAATTTAGTCTAATATTGAGTATATTATTTTCAGAATTTACTACAGCTTAATCCAAGGGTCAGCAAGTACTCCAATCTTGTGCCAACAACTTCCACGAAAGCGAACAAGCAACACTGGAAGCGTAATGCAGATCGCAAATGTGGGGTGAGAAATTTTTCTAAGATGATTTATGAAGATAACCTGACTTTCAATAACTGCTATGGCATAAAAAATATTGCAATGTCTTTCCAAATTTATTTTATCACTGATCTTCATTTTCCATTTGATTGATCTGTTATCATAATTTGCACAATATTGTGTTAAGTGTTTTTGATATTGATCTAATGAAATATGTGATAGACCTGCCCAATGAAGCTTACTTCAAGCATGATAAAATATGACACGTCCTTATAATGTAGGAGTAAGTTATAGATATACTTAAAATAAAGATTGTTTACTCAGGAAGTAGAATGAAAATTAATTCATAGTATCTTATGTAAAACACCAGATAGACCACTGAAAATAGAAGGAATATTTATTGAATGACTGATGCAAGAATATGTCATTTATAAAGTACACTTTGTTCAGATAGATTAAATTTAACAGGTTGAATGCCGACATACCGGCACTGGAATGTTTGTTTTTCTTTGGGAACGTAGGCCCAATAGATTGTTCTTTTACCAGAAACCTTAACGAAATATATACAAATTATAAAATCCAAATTATGTCGCCCGCTGTGGTTAAGTTGGTTAGAGCTTGATCTACCGACCAGGCAAGGTTAATGTCAAAATAAGATTTTTCAGTTTAAATTTGAGACCTAAGACATGGTTGTTTGTGATGTCAATTTACCTCGAGTGACTTGCAATAAATTCTCATTGAGTTTTTCTCGTATGATCTTTCACCATTAAAATATTTGACGCATTGGCTTTAGCTGTAATGCCAAATATTTTTCAAAAATTAAGTTTACTTAAAAAATAAATAATATAATTAAAACAAATGTATTTGTGTACATTATGAACATGTAAAAGCATTTTTCGAAGATGGTTGTACAGAAGAAATCGAAAATATTTAGCATACCTTTTGATGAATGAAAGACATTTTATAATTATTATTCAAATTCAAAACAAAAAAATGAAATTTATTGGTATATAATGATATTTAAAATTATTAAAACAGATCATAGATTAATAAAACATTAGGAAATGATTTGATGAATGTCGATTTTATTTGATGATTTTTCCATAAGACACTTTTAAACTATTTAAAAAAAGAAAAACACAATGCGAACACATGCAGATGCACAGGTTTTTGATGAATATTTTCTGCAGACCACCAGTTGTCAGCGGATCAACAGCAGAGAAATACTGATAAGCACTATGGAGTATAGCCTTGGTGAGGGGGAGGTTAGGAGTCAATTTTAGTACTCACAATCACAACACTATGTAATGCAATGTGATTTGGGAATGTTTGGTAGTTGGTTAGAATTAGAAAAAGGTTGTATTTCTACCAAGCCGTATTTGGCTCAGCTATAATATATATTAACCATCATATTCGTTTTTTTAATACAGGATTGTAACACATTAACAAATGATTTCCGCGATATCAAGCACACAACACTTTCGGAGCGCGGGGCCCTTAGAGAAGCATCTAGATGTCTCAAATGCGCTGATGCTCCGTGTCAGAAGTCGTGTCCGACCCAGTTGGATGTCAAAAGCTTCATAACAAGCATAGCCAATAAAGTAAGTCATGGTATTATGTTAAATAATACTGCAATTATAGAAAGATCCTTCATAGAGCAATTAAGACGTTATAGTGCTTTTCTATAACTTTTAAGTTAGTTTATATATGATCACATTGTGGTAGATGTTTCTCTACCTCCATCACACAGCCTTACTTGCTTATGAGCATGTAGACTAAAAGAGCAAATGCCAGAATGCCTTTACATCTCACTCGTGCCCTTCACTTCACGCAATAATTATAACTACGGAGTGATGTTGAAAGAGCTATCAACTTAATCTTAGCTTTCTCGTTTAGCTTTGCTATTTTTACTTTACTAAAACTCGACCAAGTTAATGCCTATTCAGCCGAAAACATTAATTCTTTATGCAGAGTTAGTTTAATGTTTTTATCTTTTCATTATAATAAAAAAGAAACATAAATTATATTTTACTGATAACCTTTTCCTTGAATGAAATGAAGTTCATATACACTATCTTATCACCATCTGTGACAACTCAATTTTGGATTCATTTAATTAGTAGAAATATTTTGTAATTTTTCTCAATAAATTTGAAGATTTAAATATGTTTTTTAATGGTAGAATTACTTCTTTTCTTCCTACTGAAACTA
Source organism: Himalopsyche anomala (assembly GCA_031772345.1). NCBI lineage: Eukaryota > Metazoa > Arthropoda > Insecta > Trichoptera > Rhyacophilidae > Himalopsyche > Himalopsyche anomala. The sequence goes on from CM062840.1 coordinate 5,481,024, forward strand.
TGAGGAGTCCACAGATGAAATTTTGTTAGCTGACTAATTAATCCAATAAACCTAATCGTTGTGATGAATGTGAATCATTTGTTTGCCCCTATTTATATGTTAGAGTTGACACAAATCTTTTGGTTTCTCACTCGAATATTGTTTTGTCAATAGTAGGAAGAGGGAGCAAACAAGTGAAATGCAGAGAATGCAATAAACATTGAATTGCGAGTCTTTTCCATTATGCAATGATTCAACTAAAATAAATCATTCAGTAAGAACTAATTGAAAAGGGCTAAACTAAATCTTCATATTCCTTGATGTAATATTCATGTGTAGTTCGTAATAGTCGTCAAAAATACTATAATGTATTTAATTACAGAATTATTATGGTGCTGCAAAGGCAATTCTGTCGGATAATCCCTTGGGGTTGACATGCGGGATGGTCTGTCCGACGAGCGATCTCTGTGTCGGCGGATGTAATCTTCAAGCCAGTGAGGAAGGAGCCATTAACATTGGTGGATTGCAACACTTTGCGGTTGATGTAAGTATAGATGTATTATATAGTTTTAACAATATTCAATTCAAATCATATTAGATTTAAGTACATACATCATCAATTTATTAATTTAAATATTATTATTTAAAAAATACTGGTGTATTATCAGTCAATTATTGATTCCTCTTTTTAATTATTTTTAGATCTTCCGGCAAATGGGAATCAAGCAGACACTGGATCCGAAAACTCCACCTCTTCCAGCAGGCGGAGATCACCCAGTGGCTTTGATAGGTGCTGGTCCTGCCAGTCTTAGTTGTGCTTGTTTCTTGGCGAGATTGGGATACACCAATATCACTATATATGAGAAACAAGACTTTCTTGGGGGCTTAAGGTAGACTAAAATATATAAGAATTTATCTAATACTTTGCTGGAATTCCGCCAATTTGGTCTGTTATGTTTTGTTAAACCTATGTATACAAGACTGCTAATGGAGCTTATCTCAATAGAAGTTTTTCTACGAAAACTGCTCTTTACTCAGTTGCTCAACCTCTCTCTTTTTGAAGAGAGTAAGGATAGAAAGATAGGATAAAGGCAGGATTAATGGTTTAATATACGCTCCCGACACACCCTATTACAGGATCGAACCGGTGGGAAAAAACTTTTGACATAGAAATCCATGCCATTGAACACCATAAATCGATAGAAATACCGATTTATGAAACTGTCTGTTCTGTCAATTTATGAATCAAGCCAGTCAGCAATGTAATTGAAGCCGAAGACATTTACCACATCACTAAAGTCCAGGCTTGAATAAATTAATTGTGAGTTATTAAACTAAGCAATCTACAAAAACAGAGAAAGACGATAATCTATTCCTTTCCTAGGGAATAATTGCTAATTTTGTCTTCCAAATAATCAAAGGGAATCTTTCAAAGTCTTCTTATTTTTTTACTCGTTCAGCACAAACGTAATTGATATATGTTTGATTTCTTATAGCACTTCTGAAATTCCTCAATACCGCCTTCCTTACAATGTAGTGCAATACGAGATCAACCTCATCAAGGATTTGGGAGTGAAAATTGTAACTGGAAGATCACTATCGATGAAAGATCTCACCGTGGAGGTGAATACATAATATTAATGATTTATTGGAACAAAATGGTACAGACACTGATATTACCATTTTCAGATATGCATGAAGACTTCGATTGAAAAATCATAAGAATAACATATTTATTTTTGACAGATTTAATATAGGTAAATATTTTTTTCAATGAATAAAAAAAAACTGTATTGGTTATTTAAGGGAAGCAGTTCTGCATAATATTTCTTCTATTTTTGGATAACAATTCATCACAATTTTATGTTCACAGCTATTAAACGATTTACAAATTGGCATTCTACTTTAAAAATATCGGTTTGGCCACTTCAATAGACATCAAAATAGATTCACTGAGTTGCATCGCAGATATTAATTGTTCTTGTAAATTGAAAGATCAATTGATACTACATTGGCATTCATTTTGAAATTTTCTCAAGATACTATAATGGAAATGGTTTGATTTAAAATTGGGGAAATGGCATTGTATCTCATCCGCTCCAGTAAGACTACCATAAAATACTATGAATAGGGCCAGTGATTTATCTTTTATCTATTGCTACCTAAAAGTTTCCGCCAAGAATTGATATTTATCATCACAAAATTGACTATTCATTTATAAAATATTGTGCACCTCGATGATATATATTTAGTAGCTGCATATACACGAATAAGCCATAACTGTGACAAAAATAAGTACATTGCACAAGGGAAGTGTTTTCTTATTCACAAACCTTGATTGATTTTTTAATATTAAGAAAATACGGTGACTAATTTTGATTTGTTACAAGGTGTTTTTTTCTGTTTTAGAATCTGTTAAAAGCGGGCAACAAAGCTGTATTTTTGGGAATAGGTTTGCCTGAACCGAAAATTATTCCAGTTTTTGAAGGGTTGACAAAAGAAATGGGATTTTACACTAGCAAAAACTTTTTACCTTTAGTGGCTGAAGGAAGTAAGAAAGGTACAATATAAGCAATCATTTCTTTTATATTTAAATAGATTACTTCAGGTGACTCATTAATTCAGTGTGGTTTTATTCTTTTAGGTTGCTAAATTGTGTCATATATTTGCTACCTCACTTTAAAATATGTATTTACAAGTAGTATAAAAAATATATAAAGAAAAACACCTCTTATATCATATAAAGTCGGAACTACAAATTTGCAACTTTTCAGTAGAGCCATTTTAATGTTGCGATTGATATAATTGATTTTGTTAATTGAAGTCATGACTATAATGTATTCTTAACTATTGATTTTAACAGAGCGTGCATCCTTTGTAATTATTTAAAAAAAATCATTTAAGTCGAACATTTATGTGGGAGGTGTGATAATATGCATACAGTATCTTTACACCCTATAATTTGACACTTGATTAAATAACAAAGACTTAGAAATTCTTGTAAAACAGAGAAATATAGATTAAAGAAACTTATTGACATTATAATTACTTTTTCATTATTTTTAATGTTTATATTAGGGATGTGTGGATGCAAATCCACTCCCGCATTACCTTATCTCTCCGGAAATGTGATCGTCCTGGGAGCCGGAGACACCGCTTTTGACTGTGCTACTTCTGCCTTGAGATGCGGGGCGAGAAGAGTGTTTGTGGTCTTCAGAAAAGGATTTACTGGCATCAGAGCCGTACCGGAAGAAGTAATTTTAATATTTTAAATTCTCAATAATTCTGAAATTGATTTATTGCTTCAAAATATCTGAATGCAATGTCTTTATTAGAATAGGCTATTTACCAGTTACAGTAACCTGCCCTCATTTTTATGTAGTAATTTTAATATTGACCTGGCATCAACTTGGTTGAATTTGTAATGGCCCCCCTTCATGGTGGGCCATCATAACCCGCCGCTATTGTCAGGTATTATTAATTATTACAACGGGATTAACCTCAATGTAAGAGGGACGTCTTAACCCAATGGAATGTCTAAATCGACTGCTTGGTTAGAAAAAAGGAATGTGTCTAGAGTTTAGGAAACAAAATAAATACTAATTGACAGAGGGGTATGAACTATATCATTACAGTTGCGAAAAAACAGTGATGTTCCATGGAAATTCAGGCACAAAAAGAATTAGAGCCACGACAAGACATAACCACACAAATTTTAAAGCTCTTTCCAGTGTCAGCGATCCATTGACTCGTTTATCTAAAGATATTGCATGCGCAAATTAATTAATTAAGAAAACTGAATTGAATTACTTACTAAACAGTGTATAGTATACTGGTTGAATGATGATTTTATTTGAGTATTCATACACGTCTGATGCTAGCCATCAAAAAGTATATACTTTCCTATAGCAAAAAATCAAACTAATTTTCAGGTAGAGTTGGCGAAAGAAGAAAAATGTGAATTCATACCGTTCATGTCGCCCTTGGAAGTAGTAGTGAAGCAAGGGAAGGTGAGTTAGAATATTGTATGAATTTATAAATAATATGCTATATCATGAGCATATTTGTTTAATAAATCATTTGTAAAAACAGATTACAGGAATGAAGTTCTGTCGCACTGAACAAAATGATGAAGATGAATGGATTGAAGATCCGGAGCAAGTCACTTATTTGAAAGCCAATTACATTATATCGGCATTCGGATCTGGTCTCTTTGACCCTGACGGTGTGTACAATATAAAAATTCATCTCAATCTTTTTACAGTGCCCAGTTTTTTCTTCTTTTCCGAGGGTCCATATTCCTGGGCGTAAGTCTCCATTCCAGTCTTTGTCTATGAGTCAAACCAACCTTTTTCAGGCCTTCCTCTAAGTGTCCGTTGCTGGGATATTTACATTGTTATGATATTTGGTGTCATGTATTTCATTAATCAAAAACATAGTTTGAGAATACTTTGAGAAGCAAAACACCTGTAACAGCTATTTACAAAACAAAAAAAAATAATATCCATATTATATGGTTATAGGTTTACTGTTAATCCAAATTCGTCTTCAACGACATTATACAAAAGAAAAGTCACGGAAATATAATTGTGCATTCGTGAATTATAGAAAAGAAACATCTATTTTGCTTATTATAAAATCAATATCCACGGAAATGGGCAAATTTTTTCATCCTGATCCGTTGTACCCTTTCCAAAATTTTCTATTTAGTAGTATCAGCTTATCTATGTATAATGCTATTGTATAAGCATACTGCATTACACTTTGGAGGTACCACAGTATACCGGATGGGAACAAACATATTTGCGCTATATTACACCTCCAAATTTATACATTTTTCTTTAGAACACTGTGAATAACGCAGAGAATAATGAATATTTTAATTTAACCAATGTTTTATACACTATTTATATGAAAATAGCACAGGGTATATGGCATTCCCCTAGATATAACATACGCTACAACCCTGGCTATGCCATGGCTATGACGGTCACGTACATTAAAGCCACTTAAAAAATTGCATGTACATATTTCAGATTCTATAAATCAAGTTTCGATGTTCATTAGTCCTTATGGTGGCGTATTTGTAAATGGTGGCTTATTTGTAAATGTAATTAATTTTGTTTATATGCATTTTTTTCAGTGAAACAGGCAATGTTTTCAGTGAGACTCAACAGGTCTGGTCTCCCAGATATTAATCCAACAACAATGCAAAGTCTTTCTAACACTTCCGTCTTCTGTGGTGGAGATTTGGCCGGGTGTTCTGAGACCACTGTCGAATCCGTCAACGATGGAAAGACAGCTGCATGGTATATGCACTGTCATCTCCAGGTGTGTTTTCGTGTTATTCGTAATTTTGAAAACCAATAGTATGACAGTTTCAAATTGATGCGATTAAAATAATCGAAAAGCAGTATTTTTTAATATTACAAATCACTCAACAATAACTCATAAAGAATCAAATCAATCAATAAAAGAAACAAAATTCAGCCATTCCTTAAATTAAGGATGGCAAATGTGTCAAAATTAAACGATAGTAATGTAATTTATTCCTCATACCAGTACCCGTGCATCAAGTATAAATAAGTACACATAATTTGGATATAAATACGTGACATAATATCTAAAACAAGCTGTTATAATATTTATTCAACAAACAAAAGTTGAATGTGTTGCTGCAGCTGGTGTTTTTAAAGCAATTACGTGAAGAAATGAATAATTCTCTGGTACAAAAACTGTTAAACATAAAATTGAAAAATCCCAACGAAGAAAAAGAAACCTTTATTTTATCTCTCTTTATGTGATCTTGTAGGCGAGTAATCAATGCCCTTGGGTATAGGTTCTAACCATCCGTGATTCCTTCGGGGTTGAATTCCAGTTTGGTTACTTTAGAAAATTGATTTTTCATTTTAATTATGGATTTATTTACATTTCTGATCCCAAAAAGGCGGCCTAATGAAAGCTATTCTTTAGGTACTAGACCTTCTCTAGTCCCATTCTTCAATGTTTATCTTCTCTTGAACGGCTGAATAATAACCAGGTCTCACAAAAGAAAACTTTGGAGCAGATATGGTAAGAAAAAAATCTCTGTTCAAATTCTATAAAAATTCAATGTTGTCTTAGGACTGGTCACAAGAACCAGGAGCGATTCCGGTCCAACTGCCGAAATTCCACTGTGCCATCGATGACGTGGACATTTCTGTGGAGATGTGCGGTATGAAGTTTGAAAACCCCTTCGGTCTCGCGAGCGCTCCGCCTGCCACCACTTCAGCCATGATAAGACGTTCCTTTGAACAAGGATGGGCCTATGCAGTCACGAAGACATTCTCTTTGGATAAGGTTTGTAACATCATACTACTGACATTCCGCCAACACCTGCAGGGGCTATTCTCGTGTAGATAAGGACATATACATTTATTTTTGAAGGTTCTTTTAATAAAAATGTATTAACTGCGGCTATGTTCATTGTTGTTTTCATAGAGTAGTATAGTTGGTTGTCTTGGTCTGTTGCGTGATATCAACCGTCAAAAACTGATACTAAACAGTGTTGCGTATTCCAAAATAGAAGTCTAGATCTTTAGCCAGAATAGCCCCGCTGGCTTTTTACATGTATGTATGATTCAGCAGATTTCATATTGCTGGAACTTAGAACACACTAATGTTGGAATATTACAGGTTTGTTTTATTCATGTGCATATATATTATATAATATAACACAGATAAAATCTCCTTAAAATTTGTCTTGATGTTAAACAAAACAAATATTTATGCTAACAAATTTAAGAACAAGAGAATAAAACATTTGAGAGAATGTATGGAACTTAATTTTGGACTTAAAGGCAATGATAATTTCCATTTTTTACTACTAAATGTAATTAGAATAATTTCTTTTTGTTAGGACATGGTTACAAATGTTTCTCCACGAATTGTGCGCGGTACGACTTCAGGCCAGCATTTTGGTCCGGATCAGGGTGCGTTCCTTAATATTGAATTGATATCGGAGAAAAGTGCGGCTTACTGGTGCCAGAGTGTTGTCGAACTGAAGAGAGATTTCCCAACAAAGGTAATGTAAACATGTAATAAATGATAAATACCCTTTTAACATAATATGTATAATATATATATATATATTTACAATTAAAGATATTTTGTTAGGCTTATTTTTTATATCTCTTGTTTAATTAATATTATTAATGTCATAGCATTAATGGTTTAATAATATTGAAGTAAGATCTCGAAGATTTTAATACTAGCCATTAACTTTATTAAAGTCCCCTTTACCAAAGTAGAATTATTCAATGCTCTAAATAAAAACGAAAATTCAAACTTACACTGTTGTTAAAATAAATTAATGTATTTCATACAATGGATGTCTTGAAATAATAGGCAATTTATTTTAAACTGATTTTAATTTACAGATAGTAATAGCGTCAATAATGTGTTCCTACGATGAGAATGACTGGACAGTGTTGGCAAAGCGTGCAGAAAAATCTGGAGCCGATGCTCTAGAACTGAATCTCTCTTGTCCTCACGGCATGGGTGAATCTGGAATGGGACTGGCCTGTGGACAGGTAGAATGAATTTTCTCGTAAATTAAGACTTAAATAGTTTTACATGTAAAACTGATCTATTTTTTTTTTAAGGATACTTGACAACTTTGACGTTTATGGTTAATTTTTAATTGCATGTCGACTATAATATAATAATTTGTGACTGGTTGGATATTAAACAAAATTAATTCTAAAATTATAATGAAAAGTTGTTGGTGAGGATTCGTAAAAACCTTCTAGAAGTAATGTTTTTAGATAATTTTATTATACATGGAAATTTTTTCATTTGAATTCATAAATCAGGGGCATGGAATCGTAGGAGCCTTACTACAAAAATGTGTGTTTTGAGTTAATCTTGATTTTGGGAATACCATAATCATATTTATTAGCGACACAAAGCTATATCTTGTACATATGACCTTTTACAAGATATGGTTGGGTACATCTACAAATGAAATTTTAATGTTAGAACCACACAGGTAAACTGTTATATCTTTGTGAACCTAAAACTATGTTTTTGTAGGTAGGACTCCTTTGATCTTAAGCCCTCAAAATCAATTTTTTAGTTTTGTCTTTTTTTGTATTCAGAAGGTTGCGAGTGTACGGTATAAATTAGACTTATTTGGTAATAAATAATGCATTATGTAGCATTAAATTTTTAATTACCCAGGAGCCAGAGCTCGTGAGAGGCATTTCTAAGTGGGTGAGGGCTGCGGTGAAGATTCCCTTCTTCATCAAGTTGACTCCCAATATCACTGACATTTCCATCATTGCCGAAGCTGCTAAAGAAGGTTGAAAATTATTGATTTGCATACATGAATTTCAGCTGCATATTTACAGATATTTAAGTGATTTGTAAAAGAACTCTTGGTGACCTTTAATATCAATAAAAAAAATTTTTTTGTCTAATCGTGTCTTGAAAATTCTCTTAGGATGTCATAAAGTTAAACTTCTGAAAGAGAAAATGTTGTCAACTTTAGACAATTTTTTATAATAAACGAAAACATTATTTAGAGATTTTGTCAGAACTTTTTTTGATCTTATTATAACGGAGTTTTACCAAACAAATGTCACTTTGATCGAATTTGGCCATTATCACCATAAGTAAATTAAAAATGGTTTTATCTCATGCAAAATCTTTTTGTTTTAAGTGACATGTTTCAACAGATCTTCTTAGAATATTGTTTTGAAGTATTTCTCTCACAATATTGTTCTTAGTCAGTCATAAAATCTGACTGTCACTGCAGAGGTCCAATAATATTGTATGAAGCCTACCATTTGCTACCTGTAAAAGGCTTTTTCCAACAATTGTTCTTCATGGTATGTTTTGAATGAAGTAAATGTAAATTCAGTAAGAGTCGAGTTTCAGGTTATCCTTTTTAAATTCTCGACAATCGAGACTAGTAAAAAACATGAATGTCCTGGAAAGTATTTCTTGAGTTGTGTCAATACAGAATACCTCAATGCTACCACTTACTTTAGTAAATAAACGTAAATATTTTCAGGTAACGCAGACGGAGTGTCAGCTATCAACACTGTTCAAGGCCTAATGAGCGTCAGACCTGATGGTGTAGCATGGCCTAATGTTGGTCAGTATTTATTAAAAAAACATATTTTTCTTTGATGTTTCTATCACTGAGATTATAGTAATTATAAGTTTTTTTTGTTTTATCTTATATTTCGAATTTATCTAACAAGCTTTCAGTGATAAAATTAATAAACTTATTTAGCTGGTTATGTAATAACAAAGCGTAACGTAAGTTATCAATTTTTCATAATCACATAATTTGTCACTTTAGATCTTATGAAGGCAATTAAGTGGCATTAACACTTTTTTTCTCTGATTTCATTCTTTTTTATGTTATACCTTTTCAAAGATAATATTGTAAATCTATTAAAAATCATTTCTATTTCCATTAGGTTATGAGAAAAGAACAACTTATGGAGGCGTGTCAGGTAATGCAACTCGTCCGGTGGCATTGAAAGCTATATCTTTAATTGCCAGCAAGTTACCAGGTTTTCCTATCCTTGGCATTGGAGGTATCGACTCACCAGAGGTCGCCTTACAATTTTTGCAATGTGGTGCATCAGTTTTGCAAGTATGAACATAAATCACTTTTATTTACTATGAAATGGTATAGCTTAATGACTTTTGTGATATTTTTCATTAAATCTTTTCGACAAACCCAGGGGAAACTCTGTGGAAATTATTTTTTACTGTAAAAGTATTGTAATAATAAAATTGATAACTTTGTTATTCCACTTGATGTATTACTAGGTGTGACACAATCAGTGGAATAAAATAGCTATCAATTGAGTTGTCTGGTATCAAAGCAGAATTGTTCAATACATGATGTATGGAACAGTTCTGCTTTTGATACCATACAACTCAATTTATGATTTATATTTTTTATTAAAGCCGATAATCTATTGGGTTGTATTTATTATATAAATATGGATATCAAGATTCAGTGTTCCAAGCATAACCCCTATTAATTAAACTTGAACGTTCAAAGATATTTATGACCAAAAATATCATTATTAATGCTTGCAACAATTCTAATGTCTTTGTGTGATTTTTGTTAAATATTGACATACTAAAATTAAGGGTCTATTTAAAATGACAGAAAGTGAAAAATAATATTTCTTGATGGTAAAAATATCATTGCCCACTGGTGTGTCGTTAGCTGTTGAGTGGAACAAAAGGTATCAGGTTTTTCATTACTAAAATCATATGCATATTACACAGAAATATGAGTTTAATAGTTAACTCATTACAGGTGGGAAGTGCTATTCAAAATCAAGACTTCACTCTGATAGATGATTACTGCACGGGATTAAAAACACTTCTGTACCTTCGCAACGGAGGCCCAGACGGAAACTGGCTGGGACAGTCTCCTCCTACACCATTCCACCAAAAGGGAAAGCCGGTTGTGACCCTAAGGGGTGACAAAGGAGAGGTTGGCACAAGTTATTCATATTTTGTGGCAACGGTTGTTGTGCTTTAATTTTTTTATTACAGCAAGATAATGTTTAGCCTTCATTGTTCTACATACAAACACAAACCGATTCATAACTGTTCACAGTGGTTTCACAGTCAATCACTTTCATCTTTACGCGTTGAGAATGTATGGAGACATACAATGAAAAGTAAGAGTTGCTCAGGTCAGTTCACCCTGACAAATCCCAATTTGATTGCAGAGAAGCAGATTTATTTTGCATTTAATAACTTTGAAGCATCATACGAAGAATGAGTAGATAAAATCATATAATCTTTTCAACTAGAAACTGCTTTTATTTCAGTGGCAATAACGACGTTGAGTTCCCCGGGAAGAAAAAGATTCGATAGTTGTACATGCAGCAGATGTAGATTCATAATATTTTGGGCGGATTAATTATAAATTCAATGAATTCGGCAGTAACTTTGTGGAAGTTGATTTTTAATATAAAATTGATTCATACTGTTTCTTCATAATACTGGACAATATAAATATTGTAACAGTTGTGAATAGTTTATTGATATTTTATATTATTATGTTAATTTTTAAAGACTCGCATTATATAAAATATTTGTTTATTTATTATAGATTTTGGCCAACTTTGGTCCATATGCCAGAGAGCGTGAAGAGAAAATGAGGGCAACTCTATTGCAAAAAATAGTAAATGAGAGCGAGCCTGAGGTTAAAAGTTATGAAGTGTCTTTGGTTCCTAAAATCAATGACATCATTGGAGAAGCTCTTCCGAGGATAGGAGCATACAAGAAATTGGACAACAAGAAGCAAGTGGTCGCCCTTATAAATGACGTGAGAACCCTTTTTCTACCGCGGCAATTGTCTTAAAACACCACTCTATCACAATACCACACTAAAATACCAGTGTTACTTAATTTGAAAAAAGTATACCTAATTGTCATTTCTTATTGTATTTTAATAATGCAGAAATATCCATAAAGATATTATATTCAAATAATTAATCCATAATCGTATATTTGTATATTTTGTGCGAATCTTGGCGAGAATATCCGATGTTTATGTCTCAAAACACGAGTCACATTTTGTAACACAACAAGTGGAATAACAATGTTATCAAATATAATTATAACATGTTTTCATATTGTAAACAGATCCAAAACCTCTTAGCAAGCTTTACACTGGGGCGCAGTCACCCACGATTGCGCATCAGTGTAAATCTTGCTATAGTGGTTAGACAGGTAAAAGTCTAAAATAGCAAAATGTTTAAATCTCTATAAAAATCTCATAATTTTATACAAGAAACTAATGAAATACTTTAATATTTTTTAGGACATGTGTATCAACTGCGGAAAATGCTATATGGCGTGTGCAGACTCAGGATACCAAGCTATTAGGTATTACATTTTCGTAAATCAAATATATGGGGATCTCAGTTTCAAAACCTACCTAAAAGTCATTTTTGATTTTTTTCAAATTTTGATGCCAACGTGTTCTTTATTTCAATATCTAAATACATATCTAATATCTTTAAACAAAAAACCATAAATCAATTGTATAATCAACCTAAATACGAATATTTTCAATTAGGGATTTGAGTGAACCCTTAGCCACACAACTGAGCAGAACAAGAGTCCACTAGGTGACAGGAAGTTTTGACTAATCACTGATTAGTTAAATGGGAGTCTTCTGTAATCTGTTTTATTAAATGTTTTATAATATAAGAATTATTCTCATATTTTTTTATTTAACAGCTTTGATTCGATGACCCACATTCCTCATGTGACTGACGACTGCACTGGATGCAATCTCTGCCTTTCTGTGTGCCCCATCATCGATTGTATTACGTATGTTATATTATTATTATATTATACAGCATTACACATGAGTGTCTGTACGCACTTTTATCACCGTACAACGGGTAGTTATTTATTATTACATGCAGAGAAAAATGTAGTTTCATTAACTGCTAAAATAATTTTAAAAACAAAGATATTTTTATACTATTGAAAAAAACGTCCTTGGACCAAAAAGATAATAAACCAATTCATGTGTAAAGCTTTTTCGCAACAACACTGGTTGTCAGACTTAATTAAAAATAAATATATATGAGATCTGTCTTCGGTAAGTAAAAAAGTTCAGGTATTGCAACAGTGGCATCTATAAATGATTTTCAACAAACCTTTATGTAATTGATGAAATCTCTATTATTTAAAAAACGTTTCAGTTGATGCTTCACAAGTTGCTGTATGTTAAATACACTTTTTTTCCCATATTTCAGCATGGTGCCAAAAACCATTCCACACGTAATCAAGCGAGGCTTGGTGGAAGGGGACCCAACCGTGTACGGGGTTCATGCTCTTCATGGAATCTGTCAATGAATTTACAATTAATAAATCAGCAAATTTTTCTCGAATAATTATTATCATTTTTTACATCTTTATGTGTGAAAATATTATGTTATTTAGCAATAAAAAAAAATATATATGTGTTCAAGTTTTTTATACTGTTGTATGATTTGCAAATTAATACCTATGGCTGATAAGCAGCCTTTTATATGGTCTAAAATTTAAAAAATAGCAATGTACTTACCCACCTACAGAGAAGCTTTGAATCAATGAGTTTGAAGACTTTGAGTAGGAAGTGAGCATAGTAATAAAAGGAGATCAAAAAGAGATATCAAGAAAGCTATGGAGTTAATTGCATGAAAGTATATATTTTAAAACATAAGAAAATACTGTTTTTTATGTATTTGGTGGTTCATTTATGGGATGTCAACTAGTATAATTAATATCAATAACTTTATTATTCCGTAACAAAGCTATCAGCAAACATATCAGACTCTGATCTAGTAGTATAAGCAGCACCCTAACAATCAAATGGGTCTGGATTCAGGTTCCGGAAAGGTGTAAATTTAGATATTTGTGATTTTTGGCATGGGTGTTTGTGATGTTTTTTTCTCCTCGAGTTAATATCGTGTGATTTAAAAAAATTAAAACATCTGCCTCGTTGGCTGTTAGCTGTAATGCCAATTTACTTTATTATACATAAAATTATGCACAACTTGAGAGGGGGGGGCAACAGCTATACTCCACACGTGGAATTGACTACTAAACTATAAAACAAAAATAATTATACATAACATACCACAAACGAGAATCTCTGCACTGATGCCAGCTAACCGTTCTCTTGCTTATGACTGTTATACCAGTTACTCACAATGAATGGATTAGCTTAGGTATTGTTTTTTTTATTTTAAAATATAAAATTGTCAATGGACCTTTCCGGTTAAATGGAATCAGAACCATTAGCATACTCATCATAAAAGACGACTCTGACGTTTTTCTCTATAATATTTGATGTCATTTAGTGGTTGTATTGCCGCTTCATACATTCTCCACTATTACCATTGTCACAACTAGGCAGCGGTGGGCTACCAATATGTTAACATGACGCTTGCTTAATCCCAGTACTATTCGTGGTGTTCTGGGGAAGGGGTGAATTTTTTTATCACTTTTATATGATTACACAGAATACTATCTATAAAATCAAATTACAATTTCAGATTGAATGAGTGAAGAGTTGCAAGATTGATGCATAAATAGGTACTATTATTTTGCTCCTATTCCATGTATCAAACGTCATACTTTAACCATTGTAGATAATATATACATGTCAGAAGCTCCGATTCAATCTGAGAATATTGTTTTTATAAATTTAACAAGAGCTTGTGTGAGCCCACTCCTGAATACAGGGTAGAATGTCATATGCATTCAGTTTCCTTGCAGTGAGGGTCGGTGATTGTGAACCTTCGAGTCTGCCGATGAAGACATTCAGGACTATGTATTCCGTTGTGTGTAAAGAATTAAAAATTATCGATATACATTATGTCATTCCAAATAAAAGTCAATACTATTTTAGTTATATAAATAAATTGTTTATTTCATTTGGGTCAGGTCTATTTTTTTCGAGTCAATAACATAATTGTTAATAATAATAAAATATATAGAAAAAGAAAATCAGTACCCTGTTTCCATTAAAAATACGCTAAACATTAATCAATATCAATTATTGGCAAATTGCAGCTAAATATATGTATATGCTAAAAAAATAAAATCATAATTAATACGGCTTTGGCACATTTTGCATTAGTTGCTTTTATATAAGAATATTGAATTAAATTTATTATTTTTTCGAAATCAGGTACATAATCGATTTATTTGGCCATACTCGACCAACAGTTTCATAAAGTAATCTTATTAATATAACTTGATAATATCATTGTTGCGTCTTCAAAATCGACTGTGTCCATATGTTTACAAAATCAGATTTTTGCACCTAAATATTTATAATAATTCACCACACCCGCAAATAAAAAAATAATGATTAAGATAAAAGTTGAAATTGTTTCAAAATATTTCGATGTTGTAGGGGACAGACATTGTAATTTGTACTGATTTTTTACATGGTTTATAAATATAGTAAAGTTTTGAAAATAACACAAAGCCGATTTTGAAGCTGTAACGACGATATGTTGATATTATTCATTCATTGAACATCTATGCAAATAAATATTTATATCCATAGAACCAATGTTTTTTTTTTCAAATATGGATAATTTTTTTACTAACAATTAATATTCTGGAATCTAATGGAAAAGTTTTTATCAATATTTTTATTAAAATAATTACTTTCCTGTATTAATTGTCCAAATATATATTTCCTTCTATTCTTCGCGTGTAAAGAACACAATACGTACAATATTAAGTAGAATAATATTTAGCTTGCCGCAGTAAACAGAAATATTTACAATATTTAATTTCTCATAAAAATAAAGATATTGTATTCTTAAGATTAAATTTATACTAATTTTAAATCTTATCTAATGGCATTATTTAAATGTCTATTGATTACACTTTCAAACAAATATATTATTTTATTCAATTTAGTTTCTGTAATAGGAATTATAGTAAACTTAACAATTTTTCTTAATTCTAAAGCCTATGCATGCATAGTACATAGCTTGTTGTAAAATGGATTTCAAAATAATCGTTAAGAATGATAGTATTCATTTTTTGGTTGTATTGCAGTTTTATTACAGCAATTTGTATAAGTGATTGCTGTACGGGTAAGTGAAACAGCTCAAATTTTGCAGGATTAATATCTACCATTGAAAAAAAAATTTAAAAGATTTTTTTACATTTTAGAAATTGATAAATAGCTTACTAGAACTTTTAGATAGAACTAGATTCTTTATTTATACTATTCCACCAATTGTCTCCAGTGAAGGGTGGATTGGGCACCAGTATTGACTAGTCAGCTTCTACCCGGCCCGATGGGCTTTTTGGTTCAGACTGGTTAGGAAAGTTTGAGATTCAGCCCGGGCAAGGAATTTATTTTTACCAGAAAAATATTTCCAGCTATGTTCAAGTTATGAGTCAGCCATGAGACAAACCATTAGTAACAAAAAGTTAGTAGCTCAAATAATTTGTTTTACATTGTTATGAATATCTAGGAATGACCAATAGTTATATTATTAAAAATATTTGCCATTGTGAATATTATTCGGTATCTGCTTTGATTTTTTACAAAATAATTTATAGTACCAAAAATTATCACCGAAGTAGGTTTGGTGAGTTATTAGCATGGATTTTTGTAATTAAGAGTTCTATAGAAAATCATATATCACTGTAAATATTTGAAATTTTTTATAATATAATTATTGTAGAACTTAATAATTTCCTGTTTCTTTCTATCTTATCAAAGATAAATTAGATATATATATATATAAATCGTAAAAAAGTCCTAAGAAGGAATAATATAATCCAATCAATATTTATTATGTTGAACCCTAAAATTTAAACCTTTTAAAAAAGATAATACCAAGTTTAGTTTTAAGACATTCGAGTACAACTCGAAATCATCAAAAGATTGCTTCACTTTCTTATATTTAGTAATTATCATCTTTTAAACATTGCATCCAAAAATATAAATATAAAATGATTTGTGAACATATCTAGTCAATATCATTGCTAGACAGCTTATTATAAAAATCTACTTCACTATAATTGTGGCGTTTTTCATTAATTAATAATGTAGTAAGTACTGCCGCTTGCTTGCGTGACGTTTCCCAATCGTCTATCCACCACTCGTGAGAATGTTTTTTGTGAGGTATCGATGAGACAGGCTTGGCGCAGTCGTAGTGGCTTTTATCAACTACAGAAGACCGGAGATACATATGATTACGACTCTTGTAAATATTTTCGCAGACTAAACATTCAAAAGTATCCACAAAACTTTTCTTAGAGTAGTCCGTATTATCGGCTGTCCACGTCCGTTCGTTTAAATTTTTTATTAAGTTCTTGTTCGCAATGATGCCGTTTATTTTATGCAGTAAGAATTCCTGGTAATAGTCATCGTTGGTATTTAAGTATTGTATGAATTCAGCGAGTTTTCTAGGTGATTCGAACTCATCGGCAATGATAGCAGAACGTTCATTCGGTAACCAGTCTCTGACGGACGGAGATCCCATGTAGATAGGAACGGAACCGACTTTCAACGGTCTCCAAAGTTTTTCGGTAATATAATCATCGCAGATACCATTCTCGAAGGCTATTGTAAATTTATACTGTCCGACAAATTGCAGGAAGTCGTTGGCATTTAAATCATTCAAATAATCCTTGGAAAACTGTTCGGGAAGTTTTTTATTGTTCAAGCACACCCCGTAAGAATCCACAGGAATATGTTTCATTAGTTCATTGACGTATTCGTCTCTATCAGATGAAGTATCACAGTCTGATTGTAAATATAAAACGGGGGATATCTTCGAAAGGAGTTTATTTTTATCAAAGGTATCTAGATAGTAATCTAGCATTAACAAGTCATCTACGCCGTAAAGGTACTGCAGAGTTAGAGGTACGTCACTGTGCCTGCTGATGGTCGATGAGTAATTAAATAGTTTTAAAGTGGCGGCGTGTGATAAAATAGGAGTATTTCTAGGAGATTCTTCATGGAGAAGACCCCATACGTATTCTTGAGGATTTCTGGGAAGCGGAAGATCCAAAAAATTAAAATCGCTGCCGTAGAATAAAAATCCAGCTACGTTTTCATGATTCCTGAAGTCTCTATTATTCGTAAACATGCAAATCAAATTATGTTCACATTCTGACTTTTTATGAGATTCTCCTGGAAAGTTAGGAGTCCACCAAATAATAACAGGAGGTCCTTCTGGAGTTTTACACATGTAATATAACGGCAATATAAAATTTATAGCAACACCAATTAAAGATACCGACAGTAAAACATATAAGAAACTCGCACATCTCATTCTTAGCAATAGTTTTTCTACGAAACGACACACAAAAAAAACATTTTTCTTCATTGATGAAGAATGAAATTACTGAACAAATATATTAATACAAAATTCAAAATATATATACTGTGGAATCAAAGTTAAACTGCCACAATTCATTTTCGAGTATTACTTATTATCACATATAATGCCAACGGACAGGATGTGCTTATCAAAAGCGTAAAAAAAGATATTAATTCAACTCTAAATCCATTATCGAGACTACACTATCGTTGTGGCAAAAAAGGCGAACTATTAAATAATAATATAATAACATTTATAATAAGTATATTTATACTAGAACACATGAGCTAATTTACAGCACTAATGAGCAATAACGTTATTGTATCCTTATCGTACAATAAAATTTGGCAAAATTATGTAGGCACATCTTAATGTTTACAAAAAAGTTTCAATAATTTCAAATTAAAACTTTTTGACAGCTGAGTGGTTTTTTATAACTTTGTCTATGCGTTGTGTGTACAAATTTAGATAGATTGAATTAAAAATAAATAAATAACAGTTTTTTTGAAATAATTTATCATTTTATGTATTATAAAAATGTGCTTCATTCTAATATTCTGCTAAAAATCGTTACAGTAGGCTTCTGTGATACCATATTGGTAAAAAATAATTACAAATTGGAATTTATATGAATAATACCATTCAAAATACAATATTATTTAGCTTAATAAATATAAAAGTAATTTCTGAAATTCAGCACAGTTACATGTTGAAAGTGCCTTACGCGATTAGGGTACTAAAAAAAAAATATTTTTTTACTATTTATAATATATTTTTTCCATATCTATTTTAAATTTGACTCCAAACATGAAACTCCTAAAAGAAGTTGTTTTAACGATAACTGGCTGTTAATAAGTTTCTAAACCCATCTTTTTGCAGAAGATTAAGATTGAAAAATTAAGCTTTAGAAACAATATTACTATTACAATTATTGTTTAACTTCTTTCCGTCAGAAAGTAAAAATAATTAGTGCCATTCTAAGTGACATAACCCATAATACACTAGGAAGACTATGATATAAATTTATTGAATAAAAATGAAGCATAAAAACCATTTCTTTTCGTATACTAAAAAGTTTCATATAAAAATGACTTTAGTACAGAAATAATCTTTAGTAACAGGAAAGCATATTTATATACAGTTTATGGTAGCAGGCAACACTATTTCCATGCATATGTCATTGCATGGCTGTTTTGTATCGTTCTTTTTAATTCAGACAGCGTGATTCTGACATTAAATATTTAAGTAGATGAAATATGGACGAAGAAGTTGATTCTGTGGTCGCAGAAGTAAGGCTTTTACAATTTTTCTACGAACCTATAGTCACAAATCGAGGTGGCGCACAGTTTTAGGTTATGATCAGCGACCATAATAAAGAGTTTTTTTTTCAGATACCCGTGTTCCTCTCTCAGACATTGTCAAAGCAGCTTTATTTATTTCAATATCCAGTGCGCCCCCTTAAGAATAATTCGGATGTTGGAAGGGTTCTCAATTGCAAATTTAAACCATTGCATCAACAAGTGAAACTAGAACTCGAACTTGATATAGACCACGACAGATATAGTACTTCAAAAGGCGAACAAATAGCTCTGAATACGGATGGCGTTCAAGTAAGTGATTTTTACCAAGACTGGAACTTATTGATTTGATGCTTAGTGCTAGTTTAATTGAGCATTCCATACTTAATCGCTTAACAGAGCATTGCTATCATTTTAGTAAAAGTTTTCGGTTATCTTAAAGAACGATGTCTTGAAACATTTGATGTTTATCGAAATTGACCTTCGTGTCGGTGCCGCCAACACAGATCTCTGATTACTGTCAGAATAAATGAAAAAAACAAATTTATATTCAACCGTATCTTAACTAAGATGAATAAGAAGTTACACATAGCTTCCAATATTACCGATTTCGCCACGAAATCGGTAATATTCGGTAATATTGGAAGCTATGTGTAACCACTTATACATCTTAGTTAAGATACGATTGAATATACATTTGTTTTGGTAATTATGTCATACAGTAGCACGTCGACTACTGCGGCGAAAAAATTCACAAACTGAGCCGAAAACAACTCCACGATTTAAAATACTTATTGAGGCTTTCATAATCGCGATGAAATCACACATTAATTAAATTAAAAGTGATAAATAAATTATCTGAAATATTTTCAAAATACGTCGACGTCGTGTGTTGTTACTCAGAGCAGAGGACGCGGAGAACATTCTAATTTAGCAGTGCTACCAACCCGAGTTGCTGCCGTTGGTGCCTACTTCAGGCGTATTTTTTTATATAGGTATCAATTAAGAAGTATTGATAATAGACAATAAAAAGTATGTGTAGTTATAAATCAAATCAAAAAAAATATATATAACAGGTATATATTTGTTGATTTCGTGTACATTTTGAGAATAAATACAATGTGCTCAAATATGCACTACTTATTCGAAATCAAATCAAAAAAAAAAATATACCGATTTCGCGCGCGCGAAATCGATTAGGTTAGGTTAGGTTAGGTTTGATTAGGTTAGGTTAGGTTAGGTTAGGTTAGGTTTGATTAGGTTAGGTTAGGTTAGGTTTGATTAGGTTAGGTTAGGTTTGATTAGGTTAGGTTAGGTTAGGTTTGATTAGGTTTGATTTGATTAAAATTAGACTATTTATGAATGAATATTGATTTAATTAATCATATTTCAAGATATAGAAACTTAAAATATGATTTATAAAATCAATATTCATTAATAGTCTAATTTTTCCTATTTTTAAATCTCTTTTTCAAATGTTGTAGTGAATACATATAAACGGAGCGCGCGGGATTTTTAGCACCACAAAGAAAAGGTTAAAGAAAATATATATGGATCAATTAAAATAATATTGCTCATATTTACCATTTTTATTGCAAATATATCAAATATATTTTATTCTGTTATATATTTTTTGATTTGATTTATAACTACACATACTTTTTATTGTCTATTATCAATACGTCTTAATTGATGTAGGCACCAACGGCAGCAGCAACTCGGGTTGGTAGCACTGCTAAATTAGAATGTTCTCCGCGTCCTCTGTTCTGAGTAACAACACAACGTCGACGTATTTTGAAAATATTTCAGATAATTTATTTATCACTTTTAATTTAATTAATGTGTGATTTCATCGCGATTATGAAAGCCTCAATAAGTATTTTAAATCGTGGAGTTGTTTTCAGCTCAGTTTGTGAATTTTTTCGCCGCAGTAGTCGACGTGCTACTGTATGACATATTTACCTTTGTTTTTTTCATTTATTCTAACAGTAATCAGAGATCATAACTTTTTTTAGATTTATATAATTAATTAAAAAAAATAATTCACTAACGATTTCTATTTTTTTCATGTCTGTGTTGGTGGCACCGACACGAATCTGACATTTTATTAGGAATATTTGTTGCTCCATCACCATTCTCACTATTAGACAAAAACCCAACTGCAAAAACGATGTGAAAAATCATGTCATAGTTATTTTCGCCCAAGTACCGTGCAATGATTTTTCATCTTACGGTCATAAAAAAGTTTATTGCAACTTTTCTGAACATATTAGAAATACAAACCAAATTGTGAAGTTTTAATTTTGTTGTGTTTATTTTACAGTCTTCATTTATTGTCAATAAAGAAAAGGACAAAAATGTATATTTCAAGTCTGGTTTTATGGATAAAATGCAATATGAAAGCACCGCACCGATAGTTGACGCTAGTAAATATGCAATAGCCATTTTGCAAGATGGCGAGATGCATTTTACACCTCTCAACGGTAATAAATTTGTATAAATATATTTTTAAGAAAGTCACCATGTTTCTAAATCGTTGCGTTTCGTTTTAAAAATTTCAAAACATTGGGATATGAATGATAGACTTTTATTGATTATGTTTGGATTATTCAAGCATGATCTCAAAAAAAATCTATGAATGAATTTGATGATGAACCACTCGGCCCCTAACAGTCAAAGAAACAACTCGATTATTAAAGTTTTTGAGGCACTGCATATAATGTAACATATTACATAAAGTAACAAAGAGACGTATCAAAAGGAGCAGCGGATGCATAGATATTTCAATATGCATCATCTGAAAACAAATTTATAAGACACATGAAACGATTTATAAAAAAATATTTACAAAATTAATAAATAAATCAAGAAGCTTTAACCCTTTAGCCGCCAACATCGAAGTATTCAATACGCATGCGACTCATGGGTGAGACGTTGGCGAGATGAAAAAATAAGTAACAGATTGCTGGGAAAATCTTTTTTTTGCTCTCCTGAAAAGTAGAGCAAAATGAGATGCGTTTCTTTGACTCTAAGGGCCGAGTTATAAATTTGCAAAAATGCAAATATTATTTTATAAAATATTTGAAAATATCCGATTGACGCCGGTCCGCCAATAATATATTTCATATCCTGATAACAATGTGTGAATACAAAAGTGTAGAGTGGAAGACTTTCATTTTTGGTTTATGTTTCTTGTAGATTATATTCATTTTTGCTATGTGATTCTAGGAATTGTCCAATTACGCCCATCATACTCTTACTTTGACAAGCAAGACAGGCGGACAAAAGAGGAAGAAAAAGATAAAAGTGAAGTAGACGAAGAAGCAGGATCTTCCAAAGATGGCGAACTGAAACAGGTGACTGTGTCTTTCGCGCGAACTGAAACCGACAGAAGCAAAAAGGCCCGGGAGAGTTCCTTCGGCTACCTTGCTAGAAAGAGTTCCGAAGAACCATGGTGTGATTCCGTGTGGTGGAATTCTGACTCTGGCAGAGCAGAGGTGAGTGATAAATCATTACTGATTTATTGGACTTTGGTATTATTTGTAACTTTGGAAGGGTAGGGTTGATCACACGGCCTTCTTAAAAAAACACGATTACGATACCACCTAACTAGAAGCCTCGGACACCCAACTCTGCCCGATGACAGACTGACGTGATTACACTACATGCATAGGCACGTCAATGTGCACTCTAGCTAAGGACATACATGCATCATGCAAACCTTTAATCCTAACGTTTTTGGTTTGAGTGAGGTGTGATAGAATGGCGCCAGGAAAAAGTGGTTGGAGGGTGGATTTACCATTTTATATAGATTAGAAATAGATCTCATTTGTAAGTGCACAAAGTGGAGAGTTGATTTTATAATTTATATTTTTTTTTAGCTGGAACGCAATAAATTGCTGGCTAGTCCTGGAACATCAGGCGGCTTGGAACTGGCAGCAGCTGACTATTTGTCACTTTTGGTTCCTCTTGATGAGGAATCAGCGAGTGCAGCTCCCGGTGTGGTCACGGCTTCCGATGTCCACAATCTCAATGACCTGAAAAGGCTCTCACTCATCGACCAGTGCAAAGTTTTACTCAAAGATGGTAAGATTCAAAGCTACTCTGGAGTTTTTTTAATACTGTCAACTTTAATATATTTTCAATGATAAAACTTCCTTATTTCCCACAAACATCGCAGTTATGCAATTCAGTGTAAGAGAAACCTAAATTTTAACAATTATTACAATTTTAACATTAAAAAATTTAGATAAAATTTCGAATCTGTTGGAAAATTTTTGAGAAAATCCTCAATCCTAACCTAAATTTAAAAAAAATGATCAGAAAATCTGAATAATCTTAAATGGTTTCTGAAAATTCTAAATCCATTAGGAACAATCGAGAGCTCCTCTTTGGGTTGTTTCCAAAAAGTTCCCTGCTTGGTCTTTGTCTGCTTTGCTGAAAAAACTGAAATCACTACGGTCTAGGTTGACGACCCCTGATGTAAATGAATAAATTTGAGGTTTTAATTGTGGTAATAATTCTATAGCATCTCTATATTGATTTTTTATCTGAGGGTCATGAATTTTAATCAAAATTGGTCTTTTTTATGCTACACACAAATTGGTATTGAGTGAATAGTAAATATCAGTCCACCTGACGTTGATTGATATACTCCATTTGCTCTAAGCTACGTATTTTATCTGTTAACTAAACAGTTTGAACTTTAATTTCCCAAGAGCTTGTGCAAATACAAATTTTTGTTTTTCAGCAAAAGTGGCGACATTAGAATGGGCCTGCGAGGTGTTGAAAGCAGACAGTGCAGGAGTGTTAGGGGCGCTGTCGGCTACAGGCCGTCTGCTGAGTGGGGGCCGATGGGCGGTGCAGTCTTCTCTCTTGTATCCGACTGGATCCGTCTCGAAACATTCCGGAGTGCCTGATCATCTCATGTGCCGTGCCAGAGATTATGTGGTATTAATAAAATTACATTTTCATAAAGATAGTCCTTGATTTAAACCAGATTTATTTTGTAAAACGGCTTAGTTTTAGTTAAAATCACGTTTTATTGTTCAAGGAATGTATCAAAGTAAAGAATGTTCAATGAAATTAAAACAATATATTAAATGCCAAAGTGCTGAATAGTTGTTTGTGTTGTTATTCGTGGATAATAATAGGCATTTTTTTCCCCATAGCTATATCTCTTTACACAAAGTCAATACGTTGATCGACGGAAGGTGACAACAGCAGTGAAACTGCCACCTGATGAAGTGAAAGAAATACTAATGTCAGTGGCCCGGATGCAGACTGGAAAAGGCTGGGAGCTCATCGTCCGTCCAGATATAGACTTCGAAAACGATCACCCTGATGTCCAGCAACGGCAGACTTTATTCTGGGAAGTCCGTCGAAGAGAATTCAACGAGATGCTCTCAGGGGAAACGACAATTCCGAAAAGACAGCGAAAGAAATCTCAGCGAGACTCTTTCAGCTCTGACGGCGGTATGCCCGCTCCCAAAGTAAAAGGCGAGCGCATCAGGAGAGATTCTTCCGTCGGATCTGACAGCGAAAGCGGCGGTGACACTGCCAAACTAGTCAATAGAAATAGCCCAGGCTGCGGTAAAAGAACTAAACTCGGTGCGGCCAATGGCAATTTCAATTCCAATGATACAGGCCGAGTGTCATGATCTTTTCGATCGCCTAGGTTTTTATATTAATTAAATTATGGGAGGAAATTATTGACTGATCGTTGCCGTTGGCTGGTTCCTTCATTGTGCGGTAAAATTTTGTCTCGATTTGTCTTCTCATTCGTCGAGCAAATAGAACGAGTCGAGATTGAAGAATGTCTTTGAAGCTTTTCCTGTTCATCTTACACTTGGAAAGGCATCATTTCCATGTGATGATTAATCACTTCAGATGAAAAGAGACTGAAGGTTGGCAGCTTCATTTCTTATCCCGCTTTTGTGACAGGCTGTGAATGTTATCAATTATTAAAGGACAGACGCAATAACGGCTCAACTTCACTTTTGTATTCATCGATTGATTGGATTTTTAATCCTTCTCCGATTTGTTGATTTGAGTCCTATCACTGTCTGATGAAAATAGTTGACATGCGGTTCTATTTTTTTTGGATTCCTCATATGTCATTTGTTTTCTCATTCTATTTGCTATTGAGAAGGTAGTGGTAGAGTGAGAAGGCAATTACTCACCTTTTGTACAATGATTAGGTTGATTTCGTTCATTCCTTCGTGAATTACACAAATATAATTTTGAATTTGTCAGTTAATAGATAAAAAATATTAAATGCAATATTACACCTAAAGTTCCTTATAACGAGTTGGTAGATTAATTGTCTGTACTAATGTGTAAAATATCTTTTTTATCGAATTTCACTTAGTGAGTTTTACCTTTCAATTGACGACATATTATATGAATACATTCTTCATATAATTTTGTACAGCATAAACATATCTTCAGATATTAATTGCGTACTTTTATTTTTATGTTAAGTTGTTATTGCCTATAGTTCTTTAACCCTTTAGGCACGTACACCTGATACAGATGTTCAGTTCCTGGGACGGATATTTTTTTTATGAAGATAGCAGTAAGATTTATATTATTATTCAATCGTAGGTTTTGCTGTAAAATTCAACTTAATTTAATTTAACATAATTCTTCATATGACAAGAACGAAATGTCATATCCGTTTGTTCAATTTGAATTTAAAAAAAATCCAACTTTTTTAAGATTTATTTTAACCCTCGAAGGACGAGCGTGACCATATGGTCACAGTAAACACCGTTGTCTATTGATCCCACTATTCATCCTTTTTCTACTTGAATATCGTTGCTTTTACTCATATTTGGTTAAGAAAAGTACAGACTTCAGTTAGTCATCAGCCGCGGGGACAGAAACGGCCACCAAAAGTACATGCGATTTTTTGAATTTCCTTTTTTTTTTAATGGACTTTTTGAAACTGTTAGTTTTTTTTTTTTTATCAAAACATCAAATTATTTACAGTTCTTTTGCTAATATATTTGTATTGAAATTATGTTGATTTAAAGAGGTCAAATTGTAAATATTTTTAAAAATTTCACGTTTAGCTATATTTCAACCCCGAATGTTTGGGTGCCCATACGGCCACGCTCGTCCTTACTACTGTCCGTACGTAATATTACACGGTAATAAAAAGATGAGCATGACCATATAGTCATGCTGGGTTTCTATACAACGACTTAGGCATTTTTTTTTTAAATTCTCGTTAAGAATAAAGGTTTATCCGTGACTTCAATATGGCTTAAAAAATATTTTTTTATCGAAAAAAAGCTCTCGTCTCTGGAAGGTTAAAGTTAATTGAATAATTGGTGAACTTTTGCTATAATAAACAGACATTTAAACAGATCATTGTTATCGTGTACTCCGCACGTGTCCGTCTCTGGGAGTGGCTTTATAATGTGCGTGCGTGCTGTGCACATCGTATGTGCCCGAAGGGTTCATTATTGTTAATTTCATTTTGAAATACTATATAACTATTTATAAAATAACCGAAGTATAGTTGTGGGAAAGATTTTGGAGGAATGTGTTGGTTCTCCACGATTTTGTAGAATTAATGAATTTTCACATGTTTTATATAAATTTGCTACTTATAATATAATACATCTGATTTGATCTTATCTTATGTTTATCGGCGTGAAATAAAATAAAATTTGCCATCTTGTGATGACGAATATGACTCTAATAAGTAAATGTACAAAATTATTTTTTAAATATATTTTTTCTGATATATTTTGCTGAAAAGAAGGTGAAAATATTAGCGACTTTTTTTTTTATAGGGCAACACTTCTGTACTGTATATTATTGTTACTGATGTTAAAAATGTAGAGTATTACATGTTCATATATGTATCATAGCTCCGATAAAATGTACAATCAAAATAAGATTACTAGGGACGTTATTACATTATATCATGTAATATGTGTTGTAAATATATTAATATCATAGCACTGATAGTAATGTAAAGATTTTTTTTCTTTATCATATTAAGCGATAAATAAACACAGAGACGATCAAAACAATTAGCTCATAAAATCGAATATGTCGGAGTTATTATGTTAACCGATAAAGAAAGGGTCATATAAATGTGAAAGAATGAATATTCATGTAAATATTAAGCATTTAATATTATATGATGCTGTCTGATATGATGATAATATTATATGATGCTGTCATATTCGATAAATCAATAAAGGGCATCCAGGAGACAATTGATGGGTTAGGAACTAACTCAGGTCGCATTGGTCTGAAAATTAACACTAGTAAGACCAATGTGATGTGTAACCAAACCTGTCATGACTCTGATAGGACCCTTACTAGCGCGGGACAGATCATCGAGAGGGTTGACAGCTTCAGATACCTGGGCGTACTTATCCCCGAAGACGGTAGTACAAAAAAGGAGCTCGCCATTCGTTTAGGAATGGCTGGAGCAACATTCAACTCAATGCGAACTGTCTGGGACACAGCTGTACTCGATTAAAACCAAATGCCACTTATTCAACGCTTGCATTCTGCCGGTACTGCTTTACGGTTGCGAATCATGGCACCTGACGAAGACTCAGAAAAACCGTATACTGAGCTTCGAGAACAGATGCTTGCGTCGGATAATGGGGGTTAGGTGGTTTGATTTTGTGAGGAATTCAGAGATAAGGGAGCGTACAAGACAGCGTCCTGTCACGTCAGTGGTTATGGAGAGACGTTGGAACTGGCTGGGTCACGTGCTGCGGATGCCTCCGGAAAGCCTCAATCCTGCCTGCCTTTTCTTTCGACCGGTGGGATTCCGGCGTCCCGGACATCCGTCAGGTACTATCCATAGGATGTACTCGGCGGAACTGAGGGATGCTGGCATGTCATGGGAGGAAGCAAAGCAATTGGCAGGAGACAGGGAAACATGGAGGTGCCGCGTGGCGGCCATATGCTCCACATAGGGAGCGAACATGGCCAAAGAAGAATATTATATAATGTGTTCATTTTGAATGAACTGTCAAAGATCTTTTTGTATTTAACATGCTATTGTTAAATATAATCATATAATTTTGAACATCATAGTTATCCCTTTAAGTCCAGTCCATACAAGTACTGAAAGCCGGCGTGGACTGTTAAAAAATAGACAACAAATGCTGCAGGTATGTTTGTCAGCATTAACTAGGCTTCAACGCTTTCAATGTTTTTAGAGACATCAACAGTGCTGGCTTACCCATAATATTTATAGCATTTTCTCAACATTGATGCAGAGTATTATTACGCAACAGTTTTTATGCGCTTGTCAGAGACAAGCGCTGGACAGTGTTTGCAACTTGGCACTTTCAGTGCTATGTAGAAAAGATATTACGTTGTTATTGTTATAAATATATGATCATGTAATACTCAAATTAGTCATCAATTAAGTGAGGATATTATTTACAAACCCGGCTTGTTCCAAAATAGTTGAAAAATGAATCTTGAATTTCATTTTGTAAAACAATATACAATTTTAGTCTAAGATTAGTTTGTAATGATATTTGTATGTTATCAAGCCAGGTTTGAGACTGTTTTCTAAAAATACTTGAAAGATCTATTATTATTTATTTTATTACATTCGTGGTTCTTTCACCAATTTTGGAACAAGCCGGGTTCGCAAATAATAGCTTCAAGTATTGTCATCTGTAAGATTTCTAATGTTGAATAAAACCTTTTTTTTTATCAATTTTTTGTAGCAACTGGTCATGTTTTGTTAAAAGGTACCAATGATGTACCAAAACATGAATATCTATTATAAATATAATGCATAATAATTATATACTAACGCAGAGGTTCCCAACTGGAGAGGAATTTCGCAATTCCAGGGTGGATTAGCTGCCGTATATTAAAGATTTTCAATATTACTATACATAATATTTGGAGTTCACCTTTGAGTCGGGCAGGACGTTGAGAATTATAATCTGAACAATGGTGTAAGGGGTTATGGAGTGAAAAAACTTGGGAACACCTGTATTAACGTTTAATACTTTTTGTACATCCTTGTCGTAATACTGTAATATAAATTTCAATAAAACTCAATTTCTGTTGGTTGATTGTAAATCAAACAAAATAAAGTGCTCAAAATCTGTTTTTTTTTATTTTGATCATATAATGTATTATATAACTTTCAAAACCACCTTACCTTTGACACGTAAAACAATTGTGTGTTTTCCAAACACTGTATATCGTCGGCTTGATGCCAGAAGTCATTAAAATGTATTTCACAAGAATGACATACTCTTGTTAATAATGTCTTTCATTTCTGGTATGTGCATGAAATACAAGATAATAATTTTTAAGGTTTGTCATCGGGCAATATTGGTTGATAAGACACTAATTGACTTTTAATTCGTGCAAAATG
Organism: Himalopsyche anomala; assembly: GCA_031772345.1. NCBI lineage: Eukaryota > Metazoa > Arthropoda > Insecta > Trichoptera > Rhyacophilidae > Himalopsyche > Himalopsyche anomala. Next base: position 5,510,582 of record CM062840.1, read on the forward strand.
AAAAAGTAAGCACTTTTGTAAATGTAACTCAGTGTTGACCAAATTGTCAATTATTGACTTTTTGTAGCAAATAAACGATATGGTTTTTTCTTTAATATAAAAAAAATATAATACGTGACATCACAGCTGATGCCATGTGCCATGCATTTAAAAATACAGAATTAAGGAAAACAAAATAGAAACAAATAATTATAATAAAAATTTACTTTCAAATTAGAATAGAAATCTAAAAAAACAATACTGAATATATCCACCTCAAGGCAATGTATTGATCGGTGAACGGATTCTACCGAACATTACTTTTCCGAACACGAACACTCCGAACAGGAATAGTCCGAACACGAACTCTCCGGCCAAGAATACCTCGAACACCGATTCTTTCGGACTCAGAATCTTCCGCACATAGAACCTTCCGGATATAGAATACTTCGCACACCGAATACTCCGAACATTTAAATATTTTTAATAGAAAAATCATTGTTTTATTGTAATGTGGAATGTTTTATGGCAATTATGCCAAATATTTTTCAAAATGAAAACAAGAAACGTATTTAATTTTCATGTATATAAGCAGTTTATAATTTTATTCGTATTTTGGCTTATTAATTTTGAAAATTGTGTTGTATTATAATTGTGCTACAAAACTACAAAAAGTCAATAATTGACAAATTGTGTTGTATTATAGCCGCCTGTGTGGTCGAGTGGTCAACATCGTTGGCTACCGCTACGGAGGGCACGGGTTCGAATCCCGGTACGGGCAGTTTTATAAATTGATTTTTCAATTGATTTATGAATTTCTGTTCAAAGGCATGGATGTATGTGATGTCTTGAATTCCCCCCTCCTACCCATCCTATCCTATGAACGAGGCGTATAGAGAGCGATTAGCTAACCACTAGTCCTGTCCTTGCCCTTTCCTTCTATTCCTACTCTCTTTGGAAAAAGAGAGGTTGAGCAACTGAGTAACAAGCAGTTCTCGTAGAAAAAAAATCTGTTGAGATAAACTCCATTAGGAGTCCATATGCTCCATATTGGGAGCGGACATGGAATAAAAAAATAAAAAAAATTATAATTGTGCTGATATTTTTGATTATATTGAAAGGAAATACCATGCATATAAACATTTAAAATGGCAAATTGATATACACAGTACTTAAATTATCTTATTGATACACATATTATACATATTTTACATTCACTTGACAAATGCTAAAATGTGGATGTATATCAAATTTTAATCAGATTATGTGTTTATAATTTTTTTATTTCAATGACTTTAATAAATAATTTTAGCAATTATTATTATTGAAAGAAATGAAAGTATAGTTTATTACTCTGTTTTTTGACGATTAATATTATATTTCCCCCTCCCACCCATCCTATCTTATGAACGGGGCGTATCGAGAGCGATTAGGTTACCACTAGTAACAACTGAGTAACAAGCATTTCTCGTTTAAACACTTATGTTGAGATAAACTGATGGCCATAGACTAGTATACTTAGGACTTTTTCTTTTAATTTGCAATACTTCTCTGTGAATTAATGTTATACAGTGACAAATGTAGGTATTATAGCTTTAAGATAGATTTTTCGTGTTAATTTTTTTTAACTTTATAAAGCATCAAAAAAATAGTTTAATGTAGTTTGGTGGTTTGGTATTCAATATAAGTTTTTATTTCAGAATTAAAGTCAATTAATGTTAATGTTTAAAGTTTTAATACATGTTTTGATGTTATAAAAATGTCGTAATCTCATGACAGTAGTGCTTTAAAAAAATAGTTTAATATATAAACATTTGTTTTGGATTAAATGCACATAGTGATAAAAGGTCTTTTGTTTACAAAATAAAAATGTTATTATTTTACAATCACTTCGTGCGAAAATATTGTAGATCTGTTAATGGCTACCGACCCTTCTTATACTTCAACTTCAACAGATTAATACCTGAAGGGGGAAACTTAAACTATTAAGTACGTTTGATCCACTCCGAAGAAAAAATGCGTTAAGAGTACTCGAAAAAAAAGCTTTATTTATTTATTTAACATTGCCTAAGATTTACAAATTATAAATTTAAGACTTTTACAATGAATAAAAAAAACATTACATACTTTCATATTAAAAGCAGTAGTAAAAAATGGCAAGAAAGCCTACTTATAAAAGCACAAATTCTCCAAAAAGAAAGCTCGCCACGTTATGTTATTCACTAGAATCAAATCAAAATTTTGTTTTAACTCACAAAGTTGGCATTTACTTAAATCATAGTTCTGACGATGGCGAAAGCCGAAATAGCTAGTGCAAGATTAAAGTGATTTGATAATAGGTTGGCTATTTAATATTTCATTTTAAATGTGTTATTACCTGGTGTCAATACCTGGTGTCAATACCTGGTGGTGTCAATACTTGGTGGAAAGGCAATATATTCAAATATTTTTTTATAAAATAGATTTTTTTAATATGATCATAGCCAATTTTGCTCATGATGAACATTTTTAACTGGTGCAGTCTTAACCATTTTAGTACAGAGGAATGTTTTATTTTTTAAACCTAATATTCTGTATAATATTATATCTGTACAATTGATTAGCTTTAATTTAAGATATCGACTGAAGGTGCTTGGTGAAATTTCAATATTAAATTTGAATTTAATTGATTAGCTGTTTTATCATCTTGATTATAATTCAAGCTTAAGTAACGTTTACTACAACTTGATAATGTTATTTATCATTATTGGCTACATAATAGTAAAAAAAAATATGTTAATATTTTCTTGTTTCTTTTTAAATCACCAGTAAAGTTTAATGTTAACTACATAAAATTGCCCTAGTTTTGTATGTTTTACGACCAGAGAGAGTAGGGATAGAAAGATAGGGCTTGGACAGGACTAGTGTTAACCTAATCGCTCTCGATACGCCCCGTTCATAAGATAGGATGGGTGGGAGGGGGAAATATAATATTAATCATCAAAAAACAGAGTAATAAACAGATTTAAGAATAACTTCAACTATACTTTCATTTCTTTCAATAATAATAATTGCTAAAATTATTTATTAAAGTCATTTCAATAAAAAAATTATAAACACATTAATATGTTTATAATTTGATATTCATATTTTTGCATTTGTCTAGTGAATGTAAAATATGTATAATATGTGTATCAATAAGATAATAAAATTATGTTTTAAGTACTGTGTATATCAATTTGCAATTTTAAATGTTTATATGCATGGTATTTCCTTTCAATATAATCAAAAATATCAGCACAATTATAATACAACACAATTTTCAAAATTAATAAGCCAAAATACGAATAAAATTATAAACTGCTTATATACATGAAAATTAAATACGTTTCTTGTTTTCATTTTGAAAAATATTTGGCATAATTGCCATAAAACATTCCACATTACAATAAAACAATGATTTTTCTATTAAAAATATTTAAATGTTCGGAGTATTCGGTGTGCGAAGTATTCTATATCCGGAAGGTTCTGTGTGCGGAAGATTCCGAGTCCGAAAGAATCGGTGTTCGGGGTATTCTTGGCCGGAGAGTTCGTGTTCGGACTATTCCTGTTCGGAGTGTTCGTGTTCGGAAAAGTAATGTTCGGTAGAATCACCGAACCGTATTGATCAGCTAGACTGTTTCTGTTTATGAATTACCTTTGGTCCACTATTCACTTAGAAGCAAAAAGACTTAAAAGACTTATGGTTGTGGAGATTGTGGCAGGAGGCAGAGAATCTGCTCCAAAGATGTAAACCAACCAGGTGAAGTAAGAATGGTTATCCAGCTATCAGCTTCGACTACTAACTAGTAAGGTCTTTATTATTTTCATGTTGGAAGGCCGCGTTAGAGAAACTATAAATATATATGTATACTTAAAAATGTCGGATCTGTTGTGCAGTGGTCAACATCGTTGGTTTCATATATGAATCTCCAAGGGCGAACAGCATTTTTTCAATCTAACCTGAGAGCGTAATGAGAGCGATTAGCTAACCACTAGTCTTATCTTACCATATCTTTCTATCCCTATTACTCTGCAAAAAAGAGAGGTTGAGCAACTGAGTAACGTGCGGTTGTTGTAGAAGACTTCTGTTACCTGTTGTAGAAGATACCTTCATTAGGTGCTTCACATTACGAGTGGACATGGGTAAAAAAATCTGAGTATATTATCTACTTTATGTAATGAAATTAAATATGGATTTGGTGAAAAGACGGCAGGATACCCATCTTTTAGACTATATTTTCATTATTGCCATTGAGCATAAAGGCTCTGCTTCGGTGTCGGGTGGTTGGGTGTTCAAGTTCAAGCAACGTAAATATCTAATGTAACATTTTTAACATGACCTTTGAGATTTTAAGTACCTGAAATTAAAAACAGTTGATATGAAAATGTTATTAATGACGACGAAGGAGAAGAGACAACAAATTAAATAGTTAGGCTGATTACGCCACTGACAGGATATATTGGTTTTTTTTATGGGCACTACTTTTATTAACATTATCTTGAAATATTTGAAAATCATGATAGTCATAATAATAAATAATTTTATTTTCATTATAAAACAGAAAAGAATTTGATTACTAATATATTTTGGATTTAGATTTAATATTTGTCGTGATAAAATGGCGAGCCTGCTCATGGTAAGTTACTGACGTCTATAATCTGTAAATTATTATTTATAATCTATGGAACTTATCCATGCTAATTTCGCATTTTCGTGATCAACTATAATAATTCATTTTGGTTTAGAACTTACGACTAAGAACGTCATTATTTGTGAGGGTATGGGGGTGTATATTTATAATTATTTAAAAAAATCACATCTCTAATATATAAACGAGATAACAATTATATAGCAACATGGACACAACTGTATAATTGAGTATTAAATCCAAAATTTTCTAATCCACATTACTTTTTTTATTGAACTTAACCGTTTAATGATAACCTTACAATATTTCTTTCTTTCTTTCTTTGGCCATGTTCGCTCCCTATGTGGAGCATATGGCCGCCACGCGGCACCTCCATGTTTCCCTGTCTCCTGCCAATTGCTTTGCTTCCTCCCATGACATGCCAGCATCCCTCAGTTCCGCCGAGTACATCCTATGGATAGTACCCGACGGACGTCCGGGACGCCGGAATCCCACCGGTCGAAAGAAAAGGCAGGCAGGATTGAGGCTTTCCGGAGGCATCCGCAGCACGTGACCCAGCCAGTTCCAACGTCTCTCCATAACCACTGACGTGACAGGACGCTGTCTTGTACGCTCCCTTATCTCTGAATTCCTCACAAAATCAAACCACCTAACCCCCATTATCCGACGCAAGCATCTGTTCTCGAAGCTCAGTATACGGTTTTTCTGAGTCTTCGTCAGGTGCCATGATTCGCAACCGTAAAGCAGTACCGGCAGAATGCAAGCGTTGAATAAGTGGCATTTGGTTTTAATCGAGTACAGCTGTGTGTCCCAGACAGTTCGCATTGTCAAAAATAATAAAGCAGTTCTAAAAATTTTGCTGCATATTTCGTATTTCAAAAAACATCAACAAGTTAGTCTGCACATTTGTGGCAAATATTCCTTTATTTCCCTAGTCACTGGAATAATTGTAGTTCATTTCAACTAAGTAATAACTAATAAATTTTCAATATCCTCTTCATCAAATTATTTTTCTCCGATTTTTCCGACGCCAACTCCACCACCGGAAAACACCTGACTCCGACCGCACAGCCTTGGATTATAAACGGGGACTTTCACGAGGAACTGAACATAAATCGCTTTCGTCTCATGAAGCCTCTTATTGTCCCTTGTTACTAATGTCTTGTCATGTTTTTCGGATGACATAAAAACTTCATAAAATTCAATGTTAAAAAATTGAAAAAGTATTCAAGGCTGAAGAAACAGTATATGGACTAGAATCTAATCGCTAGATAATATAAGTTATTTTGGAGGCCCCTAAGATTCGGAGACCCCAATCTCGCGCCTCATTCGCTTATAGGGTAATCCACAGCGGTGGGCTGCTAATACGTTAACAAGGGGCTCGCTTAATTTCAAAGCAATTTATCACTCATACAATTATATGCAATACTTAAATAAGCAAACGATTATTACTTAATACACTTATACAGTGGCGGATAAACCCATAAGCGCAAGAGGCGCGCGCTTGGGGCCTCCAATTTGAGGGGTCCTAAAATAAAATATATTCTATAAAACCTATATGATATTTTCAATTCATTTTTAGTAATTCGAAAAAAAAGGCCTCCAAATTTAATTGCGCCTCGGGCCTCCCAACTGTTTAATCCGCCACTGCACTTATAAAATGCAGCTTACAATTAACTAATCAATGTAAATGGCTAAAAATGTACTAATGTGTACTACTGGAAGCTGTTGTAGATAATATATGTATATAAGTCAGAGAATGCAGTTATGTACTATTTTCATCTGAGAATATTGTTTTCTCTTAATTTTAACAAGGGGCTCACGCGAGCCCCTCCGAGCCCACCCCTGGTAATCCGCCACTTCTTGCGATCTTGAATTTCTTGTTATTATATCATTCGTAATCCGCTTCTGGTTTTTTTGTTTCTAGGAATCGTATTACAACAAATTATTTGTGTAAACATATAGTATTCGTTGTTTTTAGTGGCTCGTGCTATTTCAAAACAGTGTAAAAAAGAGTTGAGTGTAATTTTAAAACCCGTGATTTCGGTATAAGTTATCACGAATTTCCAACATCACATGAATCGAACATGATCTTACTTACAGATTGGGGCTTATTCTGCACAGTGAGCGGTTGTTTACTGTCGTAAAGTGAAAGGGCCAGTGTCACACGATGCGCGATTATTTAATTGTACATTATTGCAGTTCGATGCACCGGCGCGACGGCGATATTGCATATCAGTGTCGATGTATCTTGTATGTGACACATACGATTTTAACTGAGATTAATGACACCACTCTGAGCAGGAATATTTCCAGTTCAGTGGATTATATTGCATGCTAATCTACATCATTTTTATAATAATAATTAGCAGCAGTTGTGCTCACCCATTATGGTAGATTGCATCGCTGTAAAAACAGTTTTCAAGGTTATACCCATCTCTAACGAATTGTATTACTTTGTTCTTTTTTTGAAATTCTGTGCATATTATTTTTGACTATACTAGACTTATTCACTGTATCATATTTTTACTCCCAGAAGATTCGAAGATTTTAAAAATATGATTATATTTTTTTCGGTTCTGTAGCAGACAGTGGCGGATCCAGAAATTGTCCCAGGAGGGGGGCATTTAATTTGAAAATAAAGATGATACATAAATAATACATTAAATAATAGATGGCTTAAAAAAATATATCTATGTATATAAAAATAGTCAATACATTAAATTAAGTAATGTATGTATAACTATATATTCACAATAAAGTTTTAATAATTTAGGCCCCCTTGGATCCACCAATGGTAGCAGAGTGACCAACGCTCTTTGTTGCGGTGTCCGCGGATTCAAATTCTCGTGAAAAAAATAATCTTAAATTGATTTTTTAATATAAATAGATTTAAGGATTTGCGTTAACAAGCATGGGTATTTCGATCCGAAAAATACCTTTAAGCTTTTTTTTGTTATTTGTAAAACATGGCCCTTATATTATAGTGCGCCTGGGACCTCTCAAGTGTTTAATCCACCACTGATTAAAACTACCCCTTCCGTCATAGTGTGAAGTCATATAGATAGAGGAGGGCTTCTTATTAATTCGATAGTTTTAGAAGCAGAGTTTTTCTATACTTTCTATGTAATTATTACCAAAAGACTGTATCAAAAACTAAGAACAGGAATGCGTCGGCCTGTATCCTGGAATGGATAATAACAATATTATATTGTCCTGTCACGTTTGGGCGTAAGATGCGCTGTTTAGTTGGCATTATGAGAACGGGAGTGACATTCTCCTATTTGGTCACCATTAAACAACGCTCTTGCTTCGCCAAGGGATGTGGGATCGATTCCTTGTTTATTATTCACTATACGCTGCAAATACGGGATGCCCTTACAGGTAAATTTATACAGACTTATTGGCTGAAAGCAGCGGAAACAGACCAAGATGAACAGTGGCGGCCAATGCTTTTTTTTGTACAAAACATAAATGGGTTATTTACAAACATTCGTTTATTTGATAGAATCTAGCGTAAAATGATTTTAAAATCTTCCCAGTTAAGTAAAGAATTTTTTATTATTATATTGTAATAAAAAATATCCGTTAAAAATGAAAAGGGAGTCAGTGGCGTGATGAAGCAGTGACCTATTTTTTTTTCAATAAAAAATCTCATCTCAACCAAAAAGCACTGTTTATTAAAAAAAATATAAATTAAACGTTAACAAAATTAAATAATTACATTAACTTTTTTTAAATTCTCCATTTGACAGATACTAACTGATTCAACATTTAGTAAGGTTACTATGTTCAATAAAAGCTGAAAAAAAAACTTAATGTTATTATTGATGTATTTTTTAACGATTAATGTATTTTTTAAAAATAAATAGTGCGTTTTGGTTGAGATGCGATTTTTAACTGAATACAAATATGAAATCTCTGCTTAAGCACGCCACTGGCTGCTTGTTATTTTTTTTTACAGATAAATTCTTATTACAATGAAAAATAAATTATTAGGAATGATTAACTTAACTGGGATGATTTGAAAATCCTATTAAACTAGATTCTATCAATTAAATGAATGTTTTTAAACAGGTCATTTCATTATTTGTCTTAATAATAGGTGTCGCTGTAGACCGTGACACTCACCCTTAATCAATACGATCGACCAAAATATATCAAACATGAGAAATGATAACGTACCTATGGTGATGCGGATGCAATCAAAACAGTTTTACACTGACTTAGCCAATAAAAAATAATACAGAATCTCTATTGCAGATAAAGTAATTAAAAGAAAAAAAGGCATCCTATCTGATGTGTCCAATAAGGATTGCAGGAAATAAGAAGGGGCATCACGTTTTCAAGATAAGGCATTCTCCCGACAGTTGCTAGTAAATTAACAACTTGTAACAGTACTAGTTTATCCGTTATGTATGATTTGCCGAGTTTTTAGATCAGATCTTCGCGAGCAAGGAATTGTCGGATGCTTTTTTTATATTTATGAAGGAAATCAAATATTATCGCATATTTGCTAACATCAGTTCTCCCAGATTTGATAAGTAATTTTCTTTTAATTACTTAAGTATTTTTTTGTTATTTCGGAGCATATGTCAACCACATGATTTCTCCAAGATTCTCTGTCTCCTTGTTTCCTTCCAGTTCATCTCAAAATCCTGTAGCTTCGTCGAGTACATCATTTGGATAATCATCAGTGGCCTTCTACGACGGCAGGATCTTTCCGGTTGGTAAACGAGACAAGCAGGGGTCAAGCTCTTTTGGGACATACGCAGCACATGTCCAAGTTAGGTCCATGGTTGATTTTTTATTACTTTGGACGTGATAAAGGACTGGTTAGTCTACCAGTACTGCTTATACCTTAGTATACGTGGCATTAAATGAGACTCCCATAGGATGTGTTCAGTGTCCTGATTGCAAATTTAGCTCTATACCACCAGTGCATGGTGGCCTACCCATTAACCGGGCAAGCTCATATAGCTTGGCGTCGTAACCATCGTGTCCAGTAATGAATTGGCTCGTCCAGTGATTAGGAATCGAGACTTTAGTTATCTCCATTCGCCATTTTATTTTTGGAAAGAATTAGTAGGTGTGGGACTCCTTGGTATGGGTGTGTTTTAAAAAGACTTGAAGCTGGTTGGTTGCAAACAAAAAAATAAGTAATACAATCATAGTCATTTAAAAAGAGAAGGTTTTTTAATATGCCTTACTATATTACAAAAGCAATTTTGTGCTCAAGCAAACAATTAATTTCATTATGTAGTCTAGTACTTTCTAAATAACTTCCCCAAAGCTTGGTACCCCCAATTTCAACTGGGCTAATCGTATAACCATCAACATATCACTAGTACAGTGAAACCCCCAATAACAATACCCCGAATTACGCGCTGGGTTGAAATATTCGCCGCAAATCCCCCAATTGCACGGTCACATTACATTGTCGTTACTACAAGACGGTCGTCTGTGCCGCGCATACAGTCAAATGTTGGCTAGCGTCTGTGTATTCTACACGTGCCAGACTATACACGTATAGCGGGCGACTGTCTATGTGTGAGATTTTGCCCTTTGCATTTTATCAATTGGTAACTAAATATTTCGTCAAATTTTTTTGTTTTTGCAAAACTAATGGAAATTTTAGTTTTGCATTTTTTACGAAAAAAAACAAATTCCTAATTTTGTATGAGATTCACACCCCCAATTATACTACCCCGAATTAAACTGTCCCGACTTTAGTGTAAACGGGGGTTTTACTTTACTGACTGAAATAATATCTATCAAATGTTTCTTACAAGGAAGACCAACTATTAAGAATTCCTTAGGCTAGGAGCGGACATTTATTTTGATGTTCCAAGATGACATAAAAAAATCGTTTTGTCAAAGATCTTTTAGTATGAATTGATTTCGTGTGACTGCAATATAATACAAATGGTTTACAAAGACTCGTCGTGTTACATGAACCATTTTTAATTCAAGCGATGTATCCCATTAATTAAACTGTTGTATATCAGTACATCATGTAATAGATGTCAACAACCATATATCCACGTGCCGTTTTATTTGACAGAAAAGAATGTTCAAGCTTCTCATTTATTTGCTTATAATCTTTTTACCCAGCGACAAGTACACAATAAGTTAAATTTGTTATACTTCTTATTTGTAAATACAACAAATCCCCTTTTAGTCAGTTTATTTTTACACGGTTTTAAAATTGCACAGTCCAATGTTATAGAAACTATATTTCATTTATTCAATAAGTTCACACCTTGTTTCCACGGATTTTTTTGTATGGAATATTTACAGGGATGTGCCGGAAGGGGCTCGCGCAAGCCCTTTGTTAAACTTTACAAAGGCCGGCGGGCCCCTTGCTAATTTAAGAGAAAACAATATTCTCAGATCAAATTAGTATATAACTGAAATTTCTGACATATATGTTATCTAGCTGACATGTATGTTATCTAGGACAGCTTCAGTATACACATAAGTACATTTTTAGCCATTTAGATTGATAAGTTTATGCAGTGGTGAAGTGGTTAATAAATAGGTACCAGGTCGGTCATTGATCTCTTCCCTAGTTTTTTTTAAATATTCGTCCAGAGCTAAAAAAACCACAAGTTATTAAATGAATAAAAAAACGATTTTTTATATATGTATGTACTTGAAGATTTAGTTACAAGTCAAAAAGATGGCAGGGCGTCTTCCTCATTTTTAGGTGCCAAGTCGCCGACCTGGTCCGACCTGGCCCCACTACACTACTGAGTTTACGGTAAATCGCATATTGTTACATATTATAAGTGTTTAAAGTAACAATCGATTAATTATTTAAGTATTGCATATACTTGCGTAGGAGTATTCAAAAAAGTCACTTCTTTCCCAGAACACCGAGAATTTCTTTGAAATTAAGCGAGTACCTTGTTAACGTATTGCAAGCCCACCGCTGAGTATTAACCCCGCGTAAAAGTAAGTTTGAGTGTATGTACTTATATTTCGGTTACGGTTCAAATGAACTATTCAGTTAGAACGAATCGAAGAGGGCAAACGACTCGAAATGTTTGATTCGAGTCAAAGTGAATCATTTCATATGTCTAGTATAGAGTCCTTGTCACCAGATATATACTATTAGTATAGTAAAATGGTTGCGTGTTTCTGCTGTAGAGTAATCCATTTGTCGGTCGTGCCGGTCTCCGTCAAATAACTAACAAATAATTATATTAACAAGCTTAGCGCCGGGGCATCCATCTGGAACAGTCTCATTTCCACATGAATAAATTCGCAAATGGACTTGTATTGCTAAAATAATATCACATACCGCATCCACAAATAGGGGTGGCTTTAAAATAATGACTACATATTACAAATATGTCACGGTTTTGTTAGGGATTATTAGTAGAGATTTCAATACCGGTAATATCAATTTACAATTTATCGACAGTACCGATAAGCGCTATTTCGGTATTATAAATCGAAATATGTATTATATTTAAACAACATTAAATCTTGGAGCGCAGAGCTTATGGGCTTCCAGACGGCCATTTTATTTAATACATATTTATTAAAAACCCATGTGGATCATATGGCATCCAAATGGAGGTGTATCAAAAGAATTTTCTTTACAATAACTGTTTATTACTCGATCGCTCAACCTCTCTTTCTCGAAGAGAGTAGTAGAAATTGAAAGAATAAAGCAGGTCAAGGATAGTGGTTAGCTAATCACTCTCTTATTATTTTATAATTGGTATGGTGGTTTGGGATTTTTGGACATTACAAACATCCATGCCTCCGAACAGAAATCGTTAAATCGAATAAAAAAAATGCTGTTCGTACTGGTATTCGAACCCGTGAGGCCCGGCATGGAAGCCAATAATGTTGACCACTGTACCACGGACCCGACATTCCCGACGAGTCATTTTTCACAAAAAAAGTTGTTTTTTTTTATTCATTGGCGTTAGTCACGAGTTGGTCCTTGCAAAAGTTGAAATATTAATGTCTAACAGTGTCCATTCACGGATTCTAACCTTTGACTGAATGAAGTAAGACGAATGTATGCAATATTACGGTGACTGTCATTGAATAATATATTAATATATTGTAACACTTCCGGAAGTTTGTGTGATATAACCCAGAGAGGGTCATTCCCTCAAAATGATTCTGTCCTATGTCAATGATTTCCGATTGGCTGCACCGTCCGCCCTTCCATCATCTTTGCCAATTTTCCAAGATGGTGTATCTGAGGGATGACTAACAATCATCAATAAACTTGTATCATGTGTAACTTATATTCAACATATATTTATTAATGCTACAATATTTTGAAATTAAAAGATGGATCATAAGAGATAGGGGGAGAATTTTTCGTAAGTCAATCGTGATCAACTTGAAGACAGTCTTAGCTTAGATTATAAATTTAAATTTCAATAAAAAAGTTAATTTGACACTGGCCTTACTGGGTATTGGACCCAGACCCGCCTGATCGATAGATTTAATTTCTTATCAACTGGACCACAGTGGGATTCAAAATTCTTTATATTAATTCAATAATTACTGCAAAAATCTAGAATGATAAAACAAGTTTAAATTATTTATAATATAATTAAAATGTACACTGTAATACGCTAAATTACTCATTTATCTTAATCTTTTCCTATGTATGGTCAATTGAGTCCATGTAATTTATCTAAGCGTGATAATTAAATCTACAAAAACAGCGTTTCTCAAACTTCTTAAATTAACGACACCCGAAATATAAGAAGACAAAATTATGGCTTCCCAAATTTTAAGTAACAGATCGAGCTGGAATTCCAACCATTCATCTGCGATAAGATATCATGGAGACGAAATTTGTAAAGCACATACAAACTCTCGATTGAGAATCTCGTATTGATTTTACAAAAACTGGTTGTTATTCAGCTGCCTAATTTTTGTCGGGTCCGTGGCACAACGGTAAGAGTCTTTGGCTTATGTGACGGATTTCACGGGTTTGAGGCAAGCACAAATTCCCTCCCACCCTTTCCGATCCTTTAATAACTCAAGTAATTATTTAATCACTAGTCTTGTCCTAGCCTTATCCTTATATCCCTTCTACATTCTTTGAAAAGTAGAGGTTGAGTTACTGAGTAACAAACATTTCTCGTAGAAATACCTCTGTTGAGATACCTACTTTAGGAGGCCATATGCTCCACGTTGAGAGCGAACATGGAGTAAAAAAAAGTGTAAAATGAACAAAGGATATTAAGGTCCACAATAATTATTTGAATTGATTGATAGTTATGTCGGCTTTACATCACTGTCAGAACTGTGATGGCTTGAAGCCGAAATAGCTATCAACCAATTTAAAAATAACTTTATATTTTTTGATATTTTTATCTCATTGCAATGAAGTTCTAACAAGTAAACGCCATTTCGATCGGTAACGTATTGTAGCACACACAAAAAGACATTTTCTTTGAACAGTTGTTTTAATTTAAAGTGCCCAGTAAATATTTAATTGCCCTTTATTTTTATTAATATTTTTATACGAAATCAAATGGAAACATCTATAACTGCGGAAGTGTCATTTGGAGTCAATATTTGGCGGGATTTTGACGACCCCAAGGTTGAGAGCCAGTATAATAAACTATTATACAGATACCAAATCTCTTGTAGCGGATACAACAACAAAAAATTTACGCCTGTAGGAATTGATCTCTTTGTGTCTTTTTTTGATGTTAGATAATCATGTAAGTTCGCCGGAAACTTGAGTTAAATCGGAGAGTAAAAAAAACTTTATAGCATTTGTACCAACATAGACTTAGTGGTTCTTGCCATCCGGAAAACGCTGACCTTTCGCGATCTGATGCTATCGTGGCGGCATCTGGTGCGGGAACCTAGCACGTTCAGCGGGAAGCTTCGTCTATATAAATTATCTAGCGGGAATTTCCAAATCGGGAAAGTCCGGCCGCTATCGATTACAGTTAGGGCGCTCGATCACAGGGCCTGCTCGCCTTGTTAGATACAAACATGACATCTCTAGAAGGTTAAAAACATGCCGGGATTGAACAGATGTCGAGAAAGTATAACAAGAAAAGTAGTAAAGATAACTAAGAAACGTTTCACATATTTCATTTCCTTATAGTAACAATAAAACAACATTTTGTATAGCCCTACGATTTTTAAGCGAATTTAAAGAAGCCTATAAAAAAACTTTTAGTATCTAAAGCAGCCATACTCAAACTTTTTTTCCTCTGGGCCGCATTCCGATATTTGCTTCTCTACGTGGGCCGAAACATATTTATGGTATACTCCTTCTTTTTTTTTTAGCTCACCGAGGAATTTGAAATCCACGGAAATTGAAATTTGGTAAGAGCTTACTGGGCCGCACATTAGAGCTTACTGGGCCGCAGGTTGAGTATGGCTGATCTAAAGCCTGTGTGGTCGAGTGGTCAACGTCGTTGTCTTCGGTTACGGAGGTCACGGGTTCGAATCCCAGCACGGACAGTTTTATAAATTGATTTTTCAATCGATTTATGAATTTCTGTTCGAAGGCATGGATGTATGTGATGTCTTGTATTCCCCCCTCCCACCCATCCTATCCTAAGAACGGGGCGTATCGAGAGCGATTAGCTAACCACTACTCCTGGCCCTCTCCTTCTATTCCTACTCTCTTTGAGAAAAGAAAGGTTGAGCAACTGAGTAACGAGCAGTTCTCGTAGAAACACTTCTGTTGAGATAAACGCCATTAAACTCCAAATTGGGAGCGGACATGGTTTAAAAAAATAAATTTCTAAAGCAGGGTTTCCCAAACTTTTTCTGCAATGGAACACTTTGCAAATCCCGAAATTTTAACGGAACACTCGGCTTACTTTCTACGTCGGTTAGTTCATAATAATAATATAATTACAAAAAAATATGTTAATAGAAGACTTATTACTTTTTAAAAGTGGGGCATCGATTCTGTTCTTGAATTTTGACTTCGTTGCAACATCCTGCTTTACATAAATATGTTGTATAAAACGGAAGTAAAATAATAATAACTTGTGTTGACACATTGGGGTATTATTCTGGGAAACTCCCCAAAAAAGAATTCAAAGAAATTTATATCAGAATCACTGATAAAATCAATCAGATTTTCATAATTAGTTCTCGGAAAATATTGAAAAAGAGTTGTTTTTAAGTTATGTGGGTGTTCGCGGAACACAAACTCAAGTTTTGCCGAACACCAGTGTTACGCGTAACTTAGTTTGGGAGTTACAGATCGCTAATGTGATGCTTAAAACAAAACTCCAAAACTCAAAAATGACTATTGTCACTATAAAACTACATTTATAGTAACTTGTATGTTAATACTTTCAAAGGTTTCGGCGGTAACTTTGTGGAAGTTCATTTTAATATAAAATTTAAAATAACTTTGATTATTCCACGTATCGTGTGACTAACTGTGACACGTGTTTCGCCTCTTTCAGAGGCACTCTCAGACTTACTATCGCAAAATTTGCTTAAGTAATGAAGCAAGATTGTTTCTAACATTTAAATTATGAAATTACAAAATGGAGTTTGGGTTTTTTTCCTTTTTAGAGAAGCAAGGAGGGGGTAATATAATCGAAATAAAGCAAAAAAATAATGATACTAATGAGCTGCAATCAATCAGATTGAGATTTTTCCCTTTTTAACGTGCATGTTATTTTGATACTTCCTATACAAATTCTTTTCTTATCGAAGCAAAATATTGTCAAGTTTTTTTTTTTATTGTTAATTTATTAATAGAAATGTAGTTTGGGAAACGTTATGTTAAGAATTGTTTAGTTATATAAAAACAGAATTCAAACGTTGATTTGAGAATTTATTTATTAAATACAATACGCAGCCACCGGAAATAGTTAAATTCTCGCACGCCACTTACATGTCTGATTTCAAGAATTGGGGCAATGGAGTAGAAATCCAATCATGCCATAATGAATTTATTTATCATGAAAACCAGCGAATCAATGTGACCACCACTGTGAAACGAATTGAAGAAGCGGCATACCGGCTTGCTTAAGCTGCCCGTGTTTGTCGCAAACGTTGCGGATGTATTTTATTTTATATTAATTAGGACAGAATAATGTTGTCTAACATTAACATAGTATGCATACTTAGAAATCGATGGTGGGCAAAAATTGCGTTATTTTAAAGCCTAGTTTAAATTGGGTTTCGATAAACTTTGTAGAAACATATTGCAATTACTAATTTTATTTTAAGGATAGTCAGTCGTCACTAAATTAGTATAATTTTTTTAAGCTGAAGGCTTTGAGAGGAAAAAATTAATGAATGAAAACCCTTAGCTAATACTGATTGTATGTGTGAAGTAAACAAAATGTTCGATTCTTATCAGGGATTGTTTACAATATGATATTGTCTCTAAAATTGATCAGCTTAATTTTTAATTTGAATTAAAAAAAAACTATTTTGGAATTTAATTTTATAATGAGATCAACTCAAAGAGAAAAAGCATAATTAACACCTGTTCAAAATCTTAAATTTAGATTGTTATAATCTTAATTTGATATCTAATTTAATAGGTAAATTTTTTTTAGGTGAGCTACAGTACAGTTTAAGGGGGCCACGGGAAAATTTTCCAAAATCCGTAAATTGCTATGTTTTAGAAATTGGAATGAAGAGCTAAAAAAAGCCTCTCGCGGTGTTCATTTTTAGAAATCCGCAAATTCTTGGGATTTCGGATTCGAAGTTCTTGGGTTTATGAAATTCGAAATTATGGGAAGACCTACAAAACAAAAAGTCTCGTGTCTTTTCGTTTCGGTCCCTAAATTCTTTTTCACACTTATATTTCAGTAGTACAAAACAGGTGTGGAAGCCACAGAAAAATAAAAATACTCAAAAGGAGCCACGGGTCCAAAAAGGTTGCGAAACACTGCTCTAGACCAGTGTTTCTCAACCTTTTTGAGAGCGTGGTCTCTTTTGAGTGTCTTTATTTTTCTGTGGCCCCTATATCATTGTTTTGTCTTCCCATAAAAATTATAATTTCAAAAACCCACCTTTTTTTATAGCTCTTCCGAGATTTTCGAATCTAGAATGCCAGTAATTTATTTTATTTACGGATTTACAAAAAATAGCTGCGCGACGTCCGCCATTATGCTCTTCCCTGTATCGTTTTATCAATACCCGTGGCCCCCCTAAACTGTGTTGTGGCTCCCCAAAACAAAAATAAATCTCTGTGGCCCCCTGGGGGGCCACATGGACTATCGTTGAGAAACCCTGCTCTAGACAACAAAGGGCGAAAATAGACGGCGATCCAAAAGGCAGTCGTTACAAAGTAAAAAGACAATCGAAAATATGTCCGCAACACAAATTTGCCACTTAGAAGATGCGACGCTGGTTAAGGTAAATTTAACATCCTTTCGCCATTTTGTTTTTGATAAGTTTATGATCAATTATAGATGTATAATTTTAATGAGACAGTCATCATAAAACTCGCATTCGGGCTCTAATTAACATTGAATAAGTGATTATATTGGTATCGTAAAGTTGTACATATCCTTTACGATATTTTAATCCTTAATGGTAAGACCATAGATAATCTACGGAAAGATTGATTACGCAGCGCCATCTCTTAGTGGATTTGTGAATACTTAATGCAATTGCATAGAAAAGGATGGAGTTTAGATAGATTTTAGTTCGAATATTATACATTTCAAATAAATTCTATAACAAACAATTTCTCTTTTATTGTTTTTCGTAAGTATTCTATTGGAATAACTAATAATCATTAAATCAATCATTTTGAGGGTGTCTTGTTTTGTTCTGCATCCGGAAAAATGTTACGGAACTACAAAACTAGCGACTGTAATTTGGTTTGTGAGATGGGAAATTATTTTGAAATTTGATAAAAGAGTTTACTTCAACAATCGTCTTTCTATGAGAGCTGCTTGTTTTGACGTCTCCGAAAATAGAGCCAGGACAGGGATAGTTATTAATGAAGCGCTCTCAATGGAGCCCGTTTTTAGACGTCACAGAAATCTATACCTTCGACCGGAAATCTATAATTCCATTGATAAATCAATTTATGAAACTGTCCGTATTGGGATTAGAGTATGGGTGGCCAACCTTTTCAGCAGCCGGGCCAGATTTTAGAAATGAGATTTCCTACCGGGCCGTTTTTTTTTTCTTAAATTTCTTTTATTATTCAAAGCAAACAAGAAATATATTGTTTTTTTAAGATGATATAACAAAAATGAGAATCAAACATATTTATTAGATTAGAGTTAGGCAATACAAAAAATAAACAAAATATAATAAATTTTAGTGAGACGTCTGATTTTGTTTGTCAGAACTAAGTGCATCAATGTTGATAACGATTGATGTTGTTGCTACACGCAAACAGTTTTCCAAATGCTCATCAGTGATTCGTGTTCTCATTTGAGATTTAATATGCTTCATTCGACTAAAAAGCTGTTTCCAAATAGCGAGATCATCGATAGAGCATGTTTGTAAAATGCAGGATATTTCTCCTTGTCCAAATATGTTTTGTAAAACTCTTCCAAACCAACCTGATTGAATTTCTCCTTTAACTGTGCATCACAACACATTTCACAATGTTCAATTTGTAAAATTCCTGGCAATAAATTCACGTCTACAGAGAATGGCGTTGCAAATGCAGCAAAAAGTTGTCACGATAGTTGAATCAATTTACTGAAATACTTCTTTATATGAGATATGATACGAACTACGCACGTTGGAATGTTCTTTTGGTGGTTTTATGTACACTGAAAGAAAAAAATGTGTGCATATGCTCCGCGGGCCACAAGTAGACACCCAGCGGGTTGACCACCCTTGGATTAGAGCATAGCAAGCATTAAGTATTGCATATAATTGCATAGGAGTGATAAAAAAAATCACACCTTGCCGAGGACACCGATAGTTGATTTAAAATTCAGCCAGCCCCTTGTAAAGGAATTTGCAGCCCACCGCTACCTACGCTGTTATAATAAATGGTATCAAACATATTAATGACGACCTACAAATCAGCCGGTTGAAAAGGTTATTTGTATAATTATAAATTATGTCAAATAATAAATTTGTCTCATACAGCATAGGTCAAATTGTTCGGATTCATTCAGAGCATAAAATGAATACGTATAAAAACATATTGTATTCTCCCCCAATCAAATATTATATTTACATTTAAAAAAATTGCAGAATAGCGAGCAACAACGTATCCCAACTGCACCCTGGTCTATTCGTTTTACAGCATGGGGTCAAAGAGACAGCTTTGGAAATATTTCATCTTCCGCTAGGATCAGATATCTTTGACAGGAGAACATAACTCTTCGATTCTCGGTTACCTTTTGAGAGCAAAGATCCGGAGACCAGCCATAGGTCCTTGAACATTAGATGTAATAGCTACTTATATATTAGTGCTTATGTACAGTTAATACATTCACTACGGTACTCAATTTGTACCTGTCATCACTCGTTATGGATTAACAACGTTACAGCACAGCGTAAAAACGTTATTTAACCACTCTAAAGCTAACGACCCACCGGTGTGTCACATACCTACTAACCACACACGCTACCCACCAGTGTGTTGTCATTATTACGACGTCAATAAATATTTTTTAGAGTTTGCATCATTGAAAAAGTGTCCGACATTTATTAAAGACTCACAAAATGAATTTTAAGTTTTCCTTTATTAGTATTTAGAAAATTGCTAGCTTACAGGACAAAAAACGTTATTTTTTTCTAACTGTTCACGGGTTAAGTTTATATTTTCGTCCGGAATGTTCGAGGAAAATTCATACAATACTTAGTTGTATGGATTTCAGAATGCAGAGTAAACGTAGGATTTGATTTATACGTTCATATACACTCACTCTCCATAAGATGCTCTGAACTTTTTAAATGTATTTTAATTTAATCTAAATGCAATTAGATCGCCGTATCTGACAAGGTCGACAGATCCGACCGATAATTATATCGAGGACAAACGTCCTCGCTCCATATTTGGACATTCGCAAAGAATTTTATGTACTTTATAATAAATTAATCAAAAATAAACAGGTGTTTTCCGATCACCGTGGCCTAAAGTCTAGAGTCTAGAACAGTGCTTCCCAACCTATTTCATTCAACGGCCCCCTGAATCTGAAAAAAACCGCGGCCCTCCTCAATACAATAATCGAGACTTAATAATTTCTCTATGGTTTTATGACATTATATTTTAACTAACGATATCCACTGAGGGTGCTTGATTGAACTTCAATGTTAAATTATGTACACTTTCACACATATTTGTTAACTGTCGATACGAATTTTATCTAATGGTGGAGCTTTGGTGATTGCGAGCTCTTTATTGCTGACCTCTGGTCTACTGTACTTCACAATTAAATGTTAATCTTTGTATTCATCCAATAGTAGTACACAATATGTTAAGTCTTTCCTCACTGAATGAATTATTCGCTACAGCGACTTTCTTTATGAGTATATTTTTTCACATAATTATAACTTACATTGTTTTTATAAATAATTTCAACAAGTATAATATATATTATTATGATGTTAACCCTCCAAGGACGAGCGTGACCATATGGTCACAGTAAACAACGTTGTCTATTGATCCCACTATTCATCCCTTTTCTACGTGAATATCGTTGCTTTTACTCATATTTGGTTAAGAAGGGTACAGACTTCACTTAGTCATCAGCAGCGGGGACAGAAACGGCCACCAAAAGCACATGCGATTTTTTGAATTTCAGTTTTTTAATGGACTTTTTGAAACTGTTATTTTTTTATCAAAACATCAAATTATTTACAGTTCTTTTGCTAATATATTTTTATTGAAACTATGATGATCTAAAGAGGTCAAATTGTAAATATTTTAAAAAAATTCACGTTTAGTTATATTTCAACCCCGAATGTGTGCGTACCCATACGGTCACGCTCGTCCTTACTACTGTCCATACACAATATTACACGGCAATAAAAGGACGAGCATGACCATATAGTCATGCGGGGTTTCTATACAACGACTTTGCGGTTTATTTTTTAAATTTTTGTCAGGAATAAAAGTTATCCGTGACTTCAATATGGCTTAACAATTTTTTTTTATCGAAAAAAAGCTCTCGTCTCTGGAGGGTTAAGTAACTATTTATTTCAATGATTGATCTTAAAGCATGCAGTCAGTATTTATTTAGTTCATTTTAACGCGGGTGCATATACGATTGCAACGTGTCAGTAGGGATGGTTTATGTTTATTTAATTGTCCAGGGCCGTATCTAAGCGATAACAGGCACAGACACTGAACGTGCGCTGAGATTTGAAGAGCGGGAAAGTTTCAAAAACGAAATATTTAAATAAAACAGTTTATCGTTAGAATGCAACCTTATTTTCTCCAGATCACTGGACCTAACAATTCAACAACGGAAATACCGGTTTAATGCCAAGTTGCATAACCTTTAAAATCAACCAGACTAAAACTGCTCTTGTAGTGACAGTAATCCAGATTCAGAGCATATTCTTTAGGATTGTCTGATTATGTCCACTGAAAAAGGGATATTTTGTTTTTATACAGTAGAAATAACCGCGTTGGTCCCACAAGACATCCAGACTTAGTTTAATCTACAGATTTTTTTTATCAATTCAAAAGATTTCCTACTTCTTTTGGAGAAAAAGTTTCTCTTACCTACCTTTTACCATTTAATCCCTAATTAAATTTATACTTTAAAATTGAAATGAATTCTATGAGCGCCATTAAATGAACTAATTATTATCGATGTCTTTAATATATACATATTATTCCAAGTCGATTTACTGTTACTAATCACTTATATATATGTACCTCAATTGTATCATGTGATATAATCTTCGGTATGATACAAATACAAAGATTATCGAATAAAGAAAAATGTATATTATATATTTTGTAATCACATCCCCTCTCGATGTGGAGCATAACATTACTAATGTAGCTTATCTCAACAGGAGCTTTTAGAGTAAGGACAGAAAGACGCGGGTAAAGCAGAACTAGTGGAAGGCTAATTTTTCCCACTGCGCCCTGTTTTTAGGACCAGACGGGTGGGAGAGAATTTTTGGAATCACAGACATACCTGCCTTAAAAAGTATTAATTTATGAAACCGTCTGTAATGTTTAATATGTAAAGTTTATAGCAGAACAAATATACAATCAAAGCAAAGTCACCTGTTGTTACTGTGGCCACCAGTGTGTCACACTCAATTTTGGAAGAAGATAATCAATGGCGAGTATTTTTCGTGCGTGTTCAATTATTTTGTTGTATGCATTTAAATGTATTACAGTAGAACCCCGATCTACCGTTCTCGCATTATTCGTTTTCCCGCATGGATCGTTTATTTTTCATAGTCCCGGCCAAACACCCATAAGAACAATGTTAAAGAATCCCGCATTAATCGTTCCCCGATTTACCGTTTTCCTCGATCTATCGATTAAATATTTTTGTCCCGTTACAAATATTATCCCGATTGACCGTTTTCGTTGAATATTTTTCATAAATAGTTTTGCCTCGTATTTTGTTTCGCGTTTTTTTCAGTGGAAACCCGATCTACCGTTCTCGCTATCTTCGTTTTTTGGATGGGTCGTTTATTTTTTACTCGACCAAGACCCCGTCCCGTCATAAATAAATAAGTTTTTTGAAAAATAGTCATTTTTTGGTATTATTTGAAGATTTTCCGCATTATCGGTTTCCCGCATTATTCGTTCATTTATTACGGTCCATTAAAAAACGTAGAATCGAGGTTCCACTGTACTAATAACGTGTTTGTCATGTTAATTACTTCTAAT
This sequence comes from Himalopsyche anomala, assembly GCA_031772345.1. Lineage (NCBI taxonomy): Eukaryota > Metazoa > Arthropoda > Insecta > Trichoptera > Rhyacophilidae > Himalopsyche > Himalopsyche anomala. The sequence goes on from CM062840.1 coordinate 5,534,012, forward strand.
AGGACCTAATAAACGTAAAAACAGCTTCGTTAGAAGCACTACTGATTCGACTAAAATCCCACTGTATAATAGTGATCGAAGGCTATTTATTTATTTGGATGATTTCACATTTGATTAGGGCAAGTTTGCTCTATTTATTAGGGTTAAATATAACCTTGAAACACCCCTGAATTTCTGTTGCGTTGTATACATTTGTAAACACGATTAAATTTGTTATATTATTTACGGACTCATTTAGCATACGCCTTTAGGAAAAATATTCAACCCTCTTTTGCTTTGTTTTGTATGTTGTATTCAATCTCTTTACAACGGGATCAATTACGAAGGGTAAATTTCGCTTATCATGATTAGTTATTATCACCGTTTTACTCGCATGTTTCTCGGATCCAACGGGGCTATTCTTATATGCATAAGAATATAGATACTTATTTTTGACAATCAGAAATATTGCCAATACTGTCAAGGCGAACGTAATGATTTTTGTATAATGTATTTTAGGATTTTTGTATTTGATATGAACGTAATTAGTTTTGATCGTCATTAATGTATGTATATTCTGATACTATAATTATCTATATAACATATAATATTGATGCTAGAGCAGTGGTTTTCAAACATCACGTTACTATGCGTCCCTTACAAAACAAAAAATATCGTCTTCCCTCCCCACTGGCGAAAAAAGTGTCGAATTATCAGATTCCAGAATTATTCTCAACATGGAGACCTTTTTTTTTAGATCTATCCTTTGAAATAGTCACGTCTGCCAGTGACTAAGTGTTTATGTTTGTGCTTCTCTTGAATATGATGCATGGCTCCCTAGGGAGCTAGAGGCTATATCCTAAAAGTGTTTAGCTTAAAAGCTGCTGTTTTTATTTACTCAAAACTATTATTTTGTTACTTGCCAAATTCTGTCAGAACAGTACTCCAGGAGAAAACTATCACTTTTAAAAAATAAGAATAAAGAAGAAAGAAAGAGAAAGAAGGTTTGTTAATAATATGACGTAATTAAATCAGACAGGGTAAAAGATTTTGTGACGAAATATGAAAATTGCAGAGGGACTGACTTAGATTCGTTCAGAGTCATTTATGATCAACGGAAATAGTAGTTATTTTATCGAAAAAAGAAGGTTTGGCTACAACTCTGAATTTTTCCATGGTAAATTAAGTAGGTATTAAGATAACATCTACAAAAAAAATAAATAATAAGCTGTGTAGCTTGCCAGTTGAAACTGATCGATGCAGTCGATGGAATAACTACTGAGCACAGGAAGAATTTGCATGCTAATCTATGCAAAAAAATAATGAAAAAAGAATATTATAATAAAATAATTTTCTTGCAATTAAGGGATATTTTTTTTCAATTAGTAACAACACAGAAGTGTAGGCGAGGTTAACTCATGAGATAATAGAAATAGTCAACCATTCAATTTACTGTTGTTTGAATCTGCTTTTTATTATTATTTAACTTTAAATATTATTGAATATTAGCTTAGGAATACATTTAAATAATTAATATTTTTAATAATCCAACGTGTTACAAGCATTTCAGGCACAAGTATCAGTGGTTATATAATAATATAAAAATATTCCGTGCGCCTAAGAGTTTGAAAAAAAAATCTTTTATTTATATGTATATCGACTGTGGAAAGGAAAAAGGACGTAACCCTCAATTTTCCAAAACAGATTTTTTCTGATAATCACAATGTATACAACTTGACACACATTCTATCAAAAGGATGGAAGCTAAAAATGCCAAATAAGTATCTAAATTTAGCTTTTAAGTTTGAAAAAATTACCTTGTAAAAAATTAAAACCAAGAAAAAAAAACACTTAAATAAAGGTTTTTCCGAGACAATTTCTCTAATTAATATTAGGTTGTGACAATTAAACACCAGTTTAGAAGTCTCCATGCACTTCAAGGTTGTGTATAATTCATAATTTGTATATGTTACAAAATCATCAAAACACGTTTTTAGCGCCGCCTGTAAAATTTTATATGTGTAGGTTACGTCCTTTTTCCTTATACAGTCGATATAAATATATAAATTTATCTGTCTTTATAAAAAAATAATTGAAAAAACGTTAAATTTTTAACAAAAAACTGCCATAATTATAATAAAACGAGATAAAATACATATATAGTAAAATATTCAGTATACATCAATGAATTCAATTTAAGATTTTGACTGAAGGTACTTGGTGGAATTTCAATATTAAATTTGTTCAAATTATGTACATTCCCACAAGGTTTGTCACTAACCACCCAAGTTTCGCCTTCAGGCGTTCAAGTGCGCGGATGAACTTTAACTGACAGTTCTACAGTCAGTACAAAAGTATTTTTTCGTCAGTGTTTATAAAATAAGAATAAATAAAAACAGTTTTGAAGAAAAATAATCTAAACATTCGCTATTTTAATTGAATTATCATTTTTTTGTGAATTTTCTTACGCCAGATGAAACCGGCTTTTTGAAAATATAATTAAATCAGGTCGGTTTGTGTATAAATCCTAGTGGCAAAGTTAACAAAAATTTAAGATATAACGATAGCAAGATGAAAAGTGTGTTTTTAATACAAACATGATTATTATTTGCGAAAGTATTTCATATTTATTTATTTTTCATAACCGACACACTGTGACAAATGTTATATACTTTTTTTTACGTTGGCAGGCACCGAGTTAGGTTATACCAACATACCAACTTTATTATCATGACAAAAAGAGGTACGAAGACTTCTGATTATAAAACACTGCTTTTTAATGTAAGAGCAAGAAGAAATCGGCTATGATGATGACGATGGCATTATCATAAACACGCCATGACACGTCTTGGACATTACGCTAATTAGATTGAACATATCGTCACCTTGCTGGCAGAAGTTGGTAAGTGACAACATTTAGGTAAATACAAAATCATTTTTCAAGTATTTTTTTTTTGTCTAGAATAACACAGTATGTCTATTTATTATAGCAGTTTGGTAAAAACAGTATTTTTATTAATGTGAATTTAAAGACAAGTAATTTTTTTATGTCTATTCATCTCTAACTTTATTGTTGTCAGATCTGTATTTATGCATCTTTATTTTATTATTATAATTGTGTTAAGTTAATTAAAAAAGAAACAAATTACGTTTTTAGGTATTTTAATTGCGGATGGGTACTAATGCAAAATATTTCATATAGCAATTCGATTAAGAGATCAAACTTAAATTCAGCCAAGTTTCCATATGAAAAGTTGCAGTTGGTTGCTTTTTGTTTAACTCAACCCAACAATCTATGTAACATAAAATATCGATGCTAAAAGCTTAATACTAAAAGTTAAAAAAAATAAATTCGCTGTTTACTGTTTAGAACTATCAATTTGTTACTTATTAACTTTTCCCAGTGCATTGTCGATATTATTCATTATGCATTTTTAAGCATCTGCCTTCCGTCACTACTCCGGAGATATTTGCTGTGCATGCACAATTCACGGCATGGAAAACAAAAATTCAACTCATGAATATTCTCGTGTTTGGCTAACATTAAGTATAAGGTCTTTAGATTTTTATAAGCGTGTTAACTTCTAATATAGTAACTAAAAATGAATCTTCATCGTGTTTCTTTTAAATAACTGGTTGTTATTCAACCTCTCTTTTTAGAGAGGGCAAAGATACGTGATTGAAATGGTTTGACAAACGAGTGGATGGTAGACGCTAGTGCATATGATGCAATTTGTGAGAAGCAATCACAGAATTCTATGTTTTTGAAGTTTTCATAGTGCTTGAAATTACAAGATCATCAAACATAAGGATCTGGCTTACCGCAAAGAATTCGTAAGGTTTTTGTTGTAGGTCAAGGCTGGGTTAAAATCAGTAGAGGGCCATATTCAGCCTCGAAGATAGGAGTAGACCTTTTAATAGGGTATTAAGCAATGTAGAAAAATGTTGAATGAGAAAATACCTTTATTGTGTATAAAACAGTATTAATATGATCATTATATAATCTTAAATTTCGTACGTAGGTTAAAAATTAACTGTTAATAACAATAAACGATCAAAATAATTAACTGTTTCTTAACATAGATGTAAATAAAATAATCACTCAATCCTTTGATGGATAAAACACATTAGTTATACTAAATTTGTTTATTTGAACAAAGTAGTCAGTAAATTAAAAAGTATGTTTCAACTGTATAAATAGGCAATAATTACAAATGATGTTTCAATTTAAATAATTAGTTTGGCCCATCCTGTTTCTGATCATTTAAGATGTACGTACATAATTTACTTCAGATTACAATCCTTCTTGGATCAAGTATCATTTATCACGTAAAGTACTTTCTGAAATGTAGCCATGCTTAAAAATAAGATTTCCACGTCTGATAAAAAAACTGTACAGTTAAAAGTGGGTATTTTTAAAAGGAAATATTTGTTTTTAATTAGCATATTTCCGGTAAATGTTATTGTGTAAAACTTCAGTGCTGTCCACTGTATATTACGATCATGTTCGCTACGAAAATATAATATATTGGCTCTTCAAAGATCATTTCAGTAAAAAAATGAGATGATAACTGATTGTAATTCAGTAGTTAAATCTCTCATAGATACTTAACTCTTTTTTTACATGGTAGATACGTTCCACAAGAAACTGTGTAAAAAAAATAGAATTCATAGAAAATTTAATGTACATAAGTTCCCTGAATTTAAAAATCCGTGTTATTTGAAAAAATAACAACTCTGTGGAATAGGAAATCATGGAAAAAGATTATAATGAAGACTAGAGGTCTGGACGGGCCCGGGCCTGGCCCGCGGGCTCTTACCCGACCCGGCCCGTGGGCCGGGCTCGGGCCGGGCCGGGCTTTGGAATTTGGGATATAATCTGGGGAAAAATATAGCAAATCGAGGATTTTAAATTCCTCGGTGAGCTAAAAAAAAAGGACTTTCGGAGATAATCTGGGAAAAAGTATAGCAAATCGTGGATTTCAAATTCCTCGGCGAGCTAAAATAAGGAGTTTCGGGCTTCGGGTCGGGTTCGGGTAACAAGTGTGGTATTAGACTTGGGCCCGGGCCGGGTCGGGCGTGAGTTTTTCGGGCTCGGACCGGGTAGTTTTGTAAAATTTTGGCCCGTGCAGACCTCTAATGAAGACACAATAAGTAAATAACACAAAATATTATTCATAATGTGTATTTTAAGAACAATAGTACTATTAATCGCAATTTTTTTGTATACGCGGGCTTTTATCAAGGACTGGAAATAAATCTCTTTCATCGCTAGAAATGTTTGACACGTCTAATGTGTTAGGTTATATCTTGTTAAATAATGAATTGATACAGTTTTATAGAAAGAAAATATGAGTATACTAACCCAAAAAATTAATTAAGTATAATTGGGGTGATTTATTTGACTGAGATTAAAAAAACTTTAGCACCTAAAGTCTTAGATCAGGTTCGATCGTCCTGTTCGAAGCACGACCAAAAAAAGCTCAGATTGTTAAGCCATCCAAATAAAAAGCGTCAGTCTTTATCCGAGGCGATTTATTTCGATAACATTATCGAACATCCAGTAAATAATCTGTAAATTACACAGGTCGGCATTGAAAAAAGTGTAATAACAGGGCCGGAGTATTTGTCGGTAATATCTGAAGGTATCTTGCTGAGAAGAATGCAATAAAACGCACTAACCGTAACGTCACACTGCTGTACACGCATATAGGGATTGCAGTTAATACCGGTATAACAGAAACGGAACTCCCGGTATTTTGTTTTTTTAATACCAAAAACTGATGATGGGCAAAAACGGCCTTGATCATATTTAATAAATTTGAAGTTATAACAGTGTGTCATTTCTTTGATATAATGCCTTTTCACTAAGTATTGCCAAAGAACCTTGTAAAAGTGACACAAAGAAAATATCAGTTATAAAAATACAAAATACCAAATTCAGTGTTAAATTTTCATGCCCATTATTTTGGGCATGCTGTTACCACATGGTGGCTCCAAGTTTTTTTTTCTCCAGTCTCCATGCTTCTTGCCAGATCATTCCAACGTCTCGCAGCGTCATCGAATATATCTTATATCAGACGTGGCCAAATGCAGCTCTTCAATATGTTAGGTGCGGCTTCCAATATATTTTGATAAGAAAATGTTTTATACTTTTTGTAGTAATTCATTGAAATATGATTAAATTTGAATTTGTGTATTTATGTTACTACGTAAAACGTCACTTTGGTGTGCTATTTAAACATATGAAACTCCATAATGTAGCTCTTGTTGACCTCAAGTACGCCCATCCCTCCTATATCATCAGTATTGTTCCAGAGTGACGGAATCCATCCGCTTATCAAATAGATATCAAGTAACAGGTTGGATTCAGGTTCTCATGATGCATACGAAGCACATGTTTAACCCAGGTCAATTGTCATTTTTTTTACTAAGCATGGGATATAATAATTACAAAATATACCAATTAAACTATTTTTTAAGTGATTGTCCGAGAAGTCCTGAATCTGAAAAGAATTTTTCTGTGGCCGGATTTATTTGCATGAAGTTCTAACAAAAACTTACAGATAAAAGTATGTTGCGCTATTCATTCAAAATAACAATAAAATTAGTAATAAAGATATTTTTGAATACCACTGTACATATTGTGGGTGCAGTATAATATAAATGTATATCAGGAACTTGGTGCAATGGTCAACGTCGTCGTTAAAGTACGAACAGCATTATTTCAATCAACGCTTGAATCCTAAACTAAACATTTCCTTCCATCCTTCAAATCCTAAAATAACGATGCGTGGCAAAAGTGATTAACCAACCACTAGTAATTTTATAGTCCTATCTTTTATATACCCTATAAGAAAATACGTTCCGCTGGGACGGATACAGAATATAAAAAAGTATACCGGTAGATAATACGAAATATTTAATTACCGGTATTGATATATTCGTCCGGTATTGCAATCCCTGCTCGCAAGTAAGTGGAAGGTGTAGAAGTACGATGTCAAAGTGATGCGTTAGATTTATTGTTTCCGAGTTTTTTTTTATCAAACCTTGGAGATGTTGAGCAAAAAGTAAAAAGGAACTAACTGTGTAGTACCTACAAGGTATTGTTTTTAAGAATAATTAATTAGCAAATCCAGTCAAGTGGCTAGTAATATGAACTCTAATTATGATGTGAATTTTTAGCATAGGTAAGAACACAAAAAATAAGTGAATAATTGTCAGAACAAACTAGTTAAACAATTTGAAAGTGAATGATCAACAGGTGAGCTTTTTTGTATATTGAAGGAAGATAAAGTAAGAGCAGATTTGTTTTTTTTTTTATAATCATATTAGCTCTCTTTTTAGAGCATGTAACCACATGGTTCCTCCAAAATTCTATGTCCCCTAACTGCTTTTTATTACAATATATATAAATCTTGACGAGTTCTACTATCCAACGACAAATGTATAAATAATTGTTAATACAAACATTTGATGATGTTTTGGAAATGAATTATTGTAGCTTAATTAAAAGAAATGGAATTTATTATTTAAAAAAATGTTTAACTCGTAAAATGATTAGTTTATAAGTTGAGAAGTGACGGAACTTATAATCTATACTGAAAGTTGAATTAATAACGCGACCCGAGTACTACAAGGTTCTATGTGAAAAATTTTGACGAAACAAAAATAACAATGTATGTATACCAATAATGGTTCTTGGAAGACTACCGCATTGTTACTTCTGTTTTGTCAAAAAAAATCACATAGAACCTTGTAGTACTCGGGTCGCGTTATTAATTCAATTTTCAGTTCCCAGTTTTTTGAAAGGTGCTTTTTGGTAAAGGTGCAGTTTTTTTAAACGGGCTCTCTATGAACAGTAATTGTTGTAGCAGCTAGTATAAGTTGTAGTTTCTGAATTCGAAGTTTATTTATACTCAAAACAAAAAACAAAAGTCTCCAATGGCCGAATAAAGTCTTGATTGGGCTCTGGATTTTTTTTGCACATTTCATCCTCATTATTTTAAAAAGTTAATCAAACATGTATTTGTAGTTTTAACTACTTTTTTATTACAATAAATATAAATCTTGACGAGTTCTACTATTCAACAACAAACGTATAAATAATTATTAATACAAACATTCGATGATGTTTTGGAAATGAATTATTGTAGCTTAATTAAAACAAATGGAATTTATTACTTAAATGTTCAACTCATAAAATAATTAATTAATTTATAAGTCAAGAAATGACGGCACTTATAATTTATGTTGGGGTTTATATCCCATAATAATTATAATATATTTTTTATCGAAAAAGAGCATATTCAGTTATAAAATACGCAAAGACTTACGAGACAATATATATTATAAAAGCGTAAAAAATAAATATTCATGACATCCAATGTACGGTTAGAATTAAGGGATGTATTATTGTGATAAAATAAACATACCAAAGATGCCTTGTCCACGTGAAATGGCTTTACTGTGGATTGATCAGATCTGAAGCGATCACGCCCCTCTGTCGGTTACGATAACAAAGAGTCAAAGAGGTGAAAGTAAAGAACTAAAGCTTCATTTATTTGATATTAAAAAAATACACGTCATTCTTAATTATACAACCAGTGGTATAAAGAAGTTAAGCATTTTCATTGTGAAACGTCACCTGTAGTTACTATATTAATCTATATATATAAAACAAAGTGGGGTTATTTACACCACGTATATCTCGAGAATTAGACCACGGTTTTCAATGATCTTTGCTTTATTAAATTTGTATGGGCCTAGAATAGCAGAATAAGCATTAAAACATCGGAAAAATATCACGAAAAAGAAATTATAAAGAAAATAAATATCTCAGTACAATACGTTTTTTTAAATTTTTCGAATCGAACGCGGAACATGACGTATGCAGTTTATGCTTAATACACTAGGTGGCGTTGGTTGTAAAATTCATTTGTTTCATACTTTGAATTAGAGATGTACCGACGAACTTGGACGAACGTGTCAGAATTTCGAAACTAAATCTTCAATATCCATTTAAAAAAAAAACTTTTAGGAATTTATGTTTCATGTTCATCACCGTCGCTAAAATATATACTGAAATGTGAAAAGACAAATGAAAGTACATAAAATCAGAAAGTATGTAAAAAAAAATCAGTATACTTTTCATGTATATTATATTGTTATTGAATACTATCAAATCATTATTTTATTTTTGATCCCCATCTACAGTCAATCCTGTTTTTATGCAATTTCAAAGTAATGCGGTTTTTTAGAAATGCATTTTTTTAAATGTACCATATTTTACGATGTATAAAAATGTTAAATATTACATTGAGAGCATATATCGTTGTATTTTGGATAGAATAGAGAGAATCATAAACACAACCGACATTTGAAAAAAAATACGATTTCGGACTGTTTAAATCATGTTGCACCTGCCATCGCTGAATTAAGGCCACCTACTTAAGTGTGTTACAGTCGATAAAACCATTGAAACATCGGTAATATCAGCTGAAATGATTACTTTAGCACACGAGCTTGGTGAAGAAAGGCTTGATACCTTTAGCGAAAATTATATCGACGAATTACTTACAGATAAAGCTATAAGTGACAAAGATGTCAATAATTTAAATTTAATTATTGACAAAAAACCAGAATACAATGACGAACTGAAAGAAATTCTGCGATCATTCACTGCGAAAATAATTGAAAAAGGTCTCCGACTTTTCAGTAAATTAGAAGATCATTTCTTTCTAAATGATTCAAATTCTGATCGCGCATTCAAGTTTCAACGATAACTTAAAAAAAATTATATTTGGGTATAACCAGTGCTTTTTTTTGTTGGTGCCGGAACGCACTTTTTTCGAGCATTTTCTAAGAAGGTATATTATTTATTATATATTCGAATATCATTTTGATAGAATTAATGACGGCTTTTCATATAATGCTTAGAAAATAAAACAAAATATACATATTCAAAAATAGAAAAAATAAAATTAAACATTTATTAAAATTTCGAGAAAAAAAGGTGCCGGAACGCCGTTCCGCCGCGTTACAGGGTAAAAAAATCCCTGGGTATAACAAACTGCATAACCAATTAATTATCGAAAAAGAAAATCCGAACAAACTCTGATCACTAATTTTATTGTTAGAAAACGACCATACTATGTGTGGAACATTAAACAAAAAAAATATATTTTTTTCTAATGTAAGATAATCTCATAAATATAATATTGAAGATTTGGAAAATGTTGCGTTTTTTGTTATATTGAGAATTTATATCATTTCGTAATATAAAAATATGAAAATTTAGAATGAACTTTCGTAAAATTATAAAAAAGTATTATTTTAATAATTTTGAAAAGATCCCTGTCACTATGTTGGTGACATGCATTGAGAACAAATTTATCCTAGACCAACACATTCCTTAGCAACGGCCTTTGTTTGACAGTTACTGTCAAACAAAGTAGTCGTTTGTCAACATTGTGAAGATGTAATTTTATTATTTAAAATACAGTGAAATAAAGAGGTACTAGCTATGCCAAGTACTTCTAAACCAATTCGTAAGAGTGCTTGGAATGGTTTTCTAAGAGTCTTTCAGTTCTGTGAACATGAAAAATCTGTAAAAAAAACCAATAATTCCCTTCGGGTCGACATCATTGAATCACTTCGAACTGTCAATGGCGTAGTATGCCCAACATTTTGTGCTGCATGTCAATAGCTCAATTTGCTTAAAAACTATACTCATTGGGACATGACAATCGCTGAAGCAATTGATTCTGCATCTCCAAGTCAGATACGCACATTATTTGCTATCATTATTTTGATATGCTTCCCATTGAATCTACGAGAACTGTGGAACAAGTACAAGAATGACATGTCCGAAGACACTTTACACCGAATTCGCGTCAGTTCAGGGAATCCCGATCTCGAGGTGAATGAGGAGATACATAACCAGGCGTTGCTTTTGATCGAAGATATGTGTTAGCTCATGCGCTGCATGATGCGTCGCCAGATCAAAGAATGAACGACGCTTTCAATCGAGAATCGGAACGTAAACGTGAATATGATCGAGATGCATTGAACCAATCACTTCGAACGAATGTACCTTTGTTGAACCCCCAACAGAAAGTGTACGATACTTTAATGAAGGCAATTGATGAGGGAAATGGAGGTTTATTTTTCCTCCGCATTGGAAGCACTCAACTGAACTATGAAAGATCAGCGCAATGACTCAAAATGTTTTGGAGGCGCAATGATTCTACTATCTGGCGATTTTCGCCAAATACTACCAGTCATTTCAAGATCGACCGATGCCGATGAAATAAACGCTTGCCTTAAAACATCGACTCTGTGGCGCTATGTGAAGAAACTTCAGCTAACGACAAACATGCGAGTTGTATTTCTAAACGAACATCTGCCGCAGATTTCTCCAAGCATTTGCTGACTATCTGTAACGGCCGTGTTCCTGTTGACGAATCGAACGGATTGATTTCGATTCCACCGAATTTTTGCAATTTCGTCTCAACGAAGGACGGCTTCATCAACAAAATGTTCCCAAACATCTAATCACAAAAATCGCAATTGGTCGAGTGAACGAGCAATTCTTGGGGCTAAGAAAAAACATATGGATCATTTAAACTTCACAATTCAAAATCAAATCGTTGATCTACTGCATTACTTTAAATCTATCGACTGTACCACGTGAATAACATCAATGTAATTTAAATACTTTTCATTTTGAATTTTGAACAATTATTGAACTTAATTCATTTTGAGTATTCTTTCAACTGAATTTAA
>CM062840.1:5545877-5561010 GCA_031772345.1 Himalopsyche anomala
TCCATGTCCGCTCCCAATGTGGAGCATATGACCGTCTAATGGAGGTATCTCCACAGAAGTTTTTCTACGAGAACTGTTTTGTTACTCAGTCACTCAATATCTTCTTTCCAAAGAACTTTGTAGGAATATAAGGATAAGACTAGGACAGGACTAGTGGTTAACTAATCGCTCTCGCCTTGCAGTTATTGTGGGATCGGAAGGATGAGAGGGAATTTTTAGACATCATATATTTATAGTTACCCTTCTGAAATAACTCATTGGTAAAAAAATGATTACATTATAATTGATACTTATAATTAGGTTACTGAGAGTACAGCCAGTTTCAGAGAAACAAAGCCCTTTGTAATAATGTAGGTACATGTTGTTATATATTTATTTTTGCACAATGTTAATAATCGATAATTATTATTACCAAGTAATTAAAATGAAAGATGCACAACCCCTAAAGCTCATAACCTAATCTAACGTAATCTTTATTTTCGTCTGGTCATATTCGTTGACCTTGGAGTAAATAAAATGTTGATATGGGACAGGGTTGCCAGACGTCCCTATTTGAGCAGGACTGTCCCGAGTTCAACAGACAAATCCCGAGTCCCACATTGCGTCTGAAAATCTCGAATTAGCAAAATTTGTGTGTGTTAAAAAAATTACGAATATAGTTTAAGGGGCCAGCTTAATTTTTTTAACAGCTTAACGACCGTGGACGCGTATTTGAGTCTTTGAAAAACAAAGGTTGCTGGCCGGCGGACAAATATATGCGTATAGGCGAAGTATCTGGAAGCTAAGAAAATCAAATTTTGTAAAGATATCTCAATTTGCTTACAAATTATAGTGAATTTAGTAAAATTACAATTTTTGCGAATTTTTCGCAAAATTTTATTTCGCAAGGTGAAATTTTATGAAAAAAAACGTGCAGTCGTTAAGCTGTTAAATAGCCTGGCGTTCAAACTTTTATGAATAATATTTTTATTACTATTGTAATGACTTTTTTTATCGAGCAACGGTGAATAGCATACTTTAAAACAAGAAAAAACTTGATTTGAAGATTGTATACATTTTTGAATTTAAATAAAAATGCAATTCCTGTGATTGTATCTTATCAATATATTTTAATAACAACTGTGAGTCCTGTGGATTTATTGTGTGACAATTTTTAATATGTTCTCTTCTGTATACATATGTACTAATTTAAATATATTATGATATAATTAGATTAATGTATTTTTTCTACAGTTCTTCTTTAATTCGTTAATTTTTTGTTTTTTGAAAATTAGAAATAGAATGTTCCGATATGTGATTTTGAAATTCTGGCAACACTGATACAGAATCGCTTGAATCGCAGAATCGATTGAAAAATCAATTTATAAAACTGTCCGTACTGGGATTCAAACCCATAACCTACGTAACCGAAGCCAACTACGTTGAGCACTTGACACACACAGGAGGCATATTTCTATTATCGATTAATTTTGTTTTTGTAAATAAACCATACTTATTGATTAACATGTATTTTTTTTTACTGAGCATATCCTTTTTCTTGTCTTTGACATACGTGTACTCAGTCTATAGTTACTGTGTGGATTTAGGGTTTTGGTACACATTGTTGTGTGGGTATAGTGAGCATATTGGGACACGTATCAAACTAAAAATTCAACGAGAAAACATACTGTGAAGATAAACTTTCTTTAACAAAATGGCCAGAAGGAAAAGCTGTCTTATGATTTTTTTCATTACATGATGGAGCGAACTGTCACAACAGCATTGTCGTACATCATTATGGCGGTAAATCGTTCGAATTTAAAATGCGTTCGAAATTTATTCCTCTCGCGAATGCATGTACTGCCTATGTCGTGTGCATCATTTTCTTCGTTCTGCAGCCTCACGCACACAGATAAAAACGCCTTTACATATGTGCACAAAGCGACAAGCCGCCTGAACAATCCGACCACACTCACTCCACTCCTGCACTTTGCTCGAGTCAGACGTGCCCTTGAAAACATCGCACTTGGTTTTCTGAGCGATTTTGTTAACAGCCCCGATATAACTGTTCCACCAGCCGCGAGTGCCCGCGCAAATTGAACTGTATTCGAATTTTAAAAAATATCCTGTGACCAACTATACAATCTAGTGAAGTTTGCAAATACATGCAATTCTTAATTCAAAACTATTTTATGGCTGTAAAATAAATATCTTCATTACGATTTAAGGCTAAATAAAAAAGTCGGTTTCAATTAATTTAGTGATATGACAACATATGGCAATTAAAAAAGGGACTTAATAAATTTGTGTCCGGATTGCTGAAGAAGATAAAAAAATCTTGCAAGATGAAGATTGTTCCGAGTTATTTAAGGTAAGTGTTTCTACAATATATAAAAAAAACTATTTTTAAATTTAGTGATAATACATCAAGAATTTTTAATTTTTTGGTGAAACGTTTGCTGAAAATCTTCGACTTGATTTCTAGCGTATTTACAAATAACGTCTTATTTCATAGCGCAATATATATGTAATTCACATGTAAAGTGTTCACTGTCAATTGTTGATGGAAACGCATTGAATTAAAAATTAAGGAAGTACTAATTCTATTTATTCATTTATTTTTTTAAATGCAATATATTATATAAATACCATTAATATCGATAATCCTGGCCCAATTTATATTTAATTTAAAATGTATTTATAATATTAATCTGAGGGGTACTTTATTTCAACTACATATTCCAACTTCAAATATTATTCGTCAATGACAGATAGAATTCATTCTTCTGTTTTAGCAAGTGCAGATTTTTTTTTTTATCGTGTACCTTATTTTAATATATGGGTGTGTTGGCTTATTGTTATATTTAGCATATGCATATGTATCTATATAATAACATGGTTGTGAAATCTGCAAAATTAATGTTTGGTACATATTTTGTTCCTTTATCGCTTTGAAGTGTTCTTTCGGCATACTTTCAAAATGCATATAAAAGGCAAATATTTTTTCCTGTAATAAGGAGTAGCTGCAAGTTAAGTAAAAAAAAAAACAATATAATATGTGGTGAAGACCGAAGATAATTAGCACAAATAGTTTTATTGTGATTTAATAAAATTTATTAGCTTAACTTGTTTTAGTACAAATACCACTGTATTAGTGTATATTATTATTATTAGTTGAAAATTCTCGTGATTAGCGAAATTAGTCCTGATCATATTAGATAAATTTGTTGTCTGTTTTATTTATGTGTTGTATGTCGTGGTGGAAATTGATTTAGGTGGCCAAGGTTCATCCAGGACTTTAACGCACAGCAGATGAAAAAGTGTTTTTATTTTAAGAATAATACAGTTTTTTTAAGCTTATGCATTTATTATAATAATCCATTATAGCTGTGAGTGAAACGAGATTTTGAGAAAATTACCCACTCGGCTAAGGTAGCACATTTAAAATCCCCTAATCGTTTATTAAATTGAATAACAAATTTGCAGCCAAATACAAAACATATAAATATTGGATGTTTTTATTTCGATTCACCTAGCCCTGCCCTGACGTTCTTGAAAACCCGGTGTAAATTGTGTAACATGCTAACTATTACTATTTTTCTAATTCCATTAATCTTTATGTACTCTTTTGAGAAGCAACTGGGCAACTGACTTACAATTAGTTCTTAACAAACAATATTAGTTGAGTTGCTCTAGTCCAGTGGTCTCCAAACTCAATAAGGATGTGAGCTACTTTCAGAAATTGAAATTATCTAGTGAGCTACCTATACATATTCTTTCTTAATTGTTTTTTATCATCGGCCCTTATCGTACCATACATAATATTATTATATTACTTAAAATAAATTATAACATCGGATTTTCTAATAAAACATGAAATGCGTACATTAATTATTTATTTACAAACAAAATAATAGTTGAAAAATAAGTGTGTGTAAAAATAAATATAAAAGTAAAAATAATTAGTGAAAAGAATGGCATTCACTTTCCTCCACATTTTTTTCAATTCTCGGTGAGTACATTGTCACTTCCATTCGAACGCATTAAGATGTACATCTGTGAGTCTGTTTTTATATTTACTCTTAACCACCTTCATAGTGAAAACACTGATTCACATAAGTAGGTAGAACAAAACAATGCTTTAAGTTTGAGCGCAATTCGAACTAAAATTGGATACTTTTCTTTTGGGACGAAAGGCCATACAGATTCTATAGTTGAGGCAACACTCTTAAGCAACAAATCACATTGAAATTCTATCAATTCCATTTCTGATGAAGGGCCATTGAAAATGTTCGACGATACAGCTGAAAAAATAATATTACAACGGCAACTTTTTAATCATTTTGTTGAAATTTAGCTCAATATTTTATTTTGAGTTCAATAATTTTTTTTTATAGGCAAATTTATAAATATGATAAAATATCCTACGCGAGCTACCGAAAAAGCTTCGATGAACGTTTGGCGATCACTGCTCTAGTCCATGGTTCATAATTATTATGACACGATTGTGGAATGACAAAAAGACGTTTTTTCCACAGATGTATATTTTTTCATTTGAATCTTCGAAGTGTTTCGAGACTTTGAGCCTATTATCATACAATAGATTATAACGGGTAAGCTTCGGACAAGATGTTCTACAACACGGTTACAAAATATATGTTTTGTTCATATATTATAAATCGATATTGATCGATTGAAATCTAATAATGTAAATTAAATAACAAAACCCGAGGGGTAGTTTTATTAAATTACGATGTATTGCATTGTAAATAGATGTGTTGACGTTAACATAAATAAACAATACACCCTCTGAGTGAAGGGTCTGAGCAATAAGCCAACACAACCAATATAATTAATGGAAAAAAATGGATACACCTGATTGTATTTTTGCAATTAAAATTATTATAATTTCGTGCTATTGTCAGAAATCTGAGCACTGTATGAAATAAATGTCAATTAATGATTATTGCATTAATAATATTCATAAATAAATGCGTATGTATTTGTGACTATGTTTTTAATTTGCAAAGTAAATAAACCCATCTCTCATTTGTCATGTTTACTATACCGTTTTGCACGGTGGTCCCTGCGTGGTATTTCCGTGCAAAAAAGAGAATTGGTTGAGAAAATTAAAAATTAAAACACATTAATTAAAAGTATATATAATTAAATATAATAATTTATTTAAGACGATGTATGTTTGAGAAATAAGTTATTCAACACATTACTTATTGAAGATTTGTTTGGCAGGAACGTAGACGCTAATTAATATCAGTAAAACAATATATAATTCTTTTAGTTTAATGATAAGCTGTCAATTCTTAAAGGAAAGTATTACATTTAAAAACTAAACACTCTTTTGTACTAATTCCAAATTTTCAGTAACGATTTTTAGAAGTAATGACATATTACAAAAAAAATCTACTAACTTGTAATGAAAAATTAAGCCACATTTAAAATTAATATTTGATACTTTCCTTATTTCACAAGTTGTGTTACAAATTGTGACACGTTTTTCGCATTTTTGCATCTTCAGACAAACTACTGTAAGGTTATTTATAAATGTAATTTACGCCGAATCCATCGAAAATATTAAAGTAAAAAGAGCTCTAAAGAATATTTAAGAATTTCTGGTGACGTAAGTCCTGTTTTTTTACCACAAAAATGCGAAATTTTTACAACAAAATAAATATTAATATTATATAACTAAGATTGAGGACGTATTTTTCTGCTGAGCTCAAATGCATTGAGCATTTTTGCGATGAGATATCTTGGGTACTGCGTAGCTGTAGTTTTATACTAGTATGTTCGATATTGCACTGCGTTATAAAAGAATACGTCCAAAGCTTCGGCGAGAAGTGTTTTTCATTTAGTTTCTCAATGCGTTGTTTCACATTAAAGTTTTACGACAAGTGATAGTATTGTTTCATGAAAATTCCGCGTGCACAAAGCACACTTAGTACAAAATGCAAGTGACAGGCCGTTGACTGTGCAGAGCGTCATAAAATGAGCGGCAAAATAAGGAATAATTTAAAATATCGTTTTGCGAAATGATATTATTAATGACGCCATTTTGGAATGCGGAATAACAATGGCGAACTAATAAATTTTACAAAAAAGTGCCACACTGTTTTTGCTGATATTTTGTAATATACGATAAGTTCTATCATACCATGGCCAACTTTGAGGCATTCGATAAATATTATGCAACATCATACGGGGAAAGAAATATTTACAAAGCGTATATATAAGGTAGATTAAACTCTGCCGCCAAGATGAATTCTCAGTACACACGATACTTTATTTCACTTAAATGTAATCGATGAGCAAGATGCTTTTTCTTTAAGTCTTTATATTCTTTTAAGCACAAAAGTCCATGGCTAAAAGATAAGTACCGTGCACCCAGTGGTGGATTAAGCACATGCGAGGCCCCATGCGCAATAAAATTTGGAGGCCCAGTTTTACGGATAACATAAAACCGTCAGGAAAATTCCAACTAAAATAGTAAGAATATACAAAAATCTGAACCTTAAGTATATGGGTTAAATTGTATAAGCTATTTTTGAGGCCCCTAAAATTCGGAGGCCCCAAGCGCGCGCCTCATTTGCTTATAGGATAATCCGCCACTGCGTGCACCTCTATACTGGAAAAAATATAAGGAATAAATTCGTTTATTTTCTCGATCGTTATTGTGTTATGGATGGCGGCCGTGAAACATCGATTGCAAACACATAACGGGTATTGGATCAGCAACCTACTTGTAATTTGAATCATCGTCATTATTATTATGTTTGGAATAGTGGTCAGAAAACTGGGCAAAATTACTAGTAATGAGGAAAAATTCTAAGAAAAATGTATTAAAATTCAAGCAAAAAACGGTCTTAATGAAAAATTAATTTTTGTGAAGAAATTTAGAAAACATTTAATAGAGTTTTTTGACACCTGTCCTTGATAGAAATTGCCTGCAATTCTCATCCTACTGTTGTGTTAATTATTTATATGATATTTGATTTTTATTATTAAATAATTAATTTACAAAAAATGTAGACTGCTTGCAATATATAATATAGCAGAGACACACACTTCTTGCTAGAAGATCAGGACTCGGATCATATTTTGGGGTTGTCTTTGCTTGCGGTGGAAACTTTCAAAGCATTAGAAGAACGATAAGCTTAACTCTAATCCTGTATAAGACTAATCGCTTTCAAAAAGCGGGTTTGAAAATCCTTCTTTTGAGCGAAACTTGCTACATCCGTAAGTTTTTTCAGCTTGGTTACCTGGATACAAATACTAGAATCTATATTCTTTTTTCTAATTATTTCATTAAAACCGTTATTATTTTGACTTGAAACCACCTTGGCTACAAGTAAAACAAGGTGAAACAAGTATTTGATTGATTAGTCAATGAATGCGTTGAAATTATTATATTTAGGTTTATTTTGAAAATATTTTTGTTGTAAAATTTTAACTGTTAAAATTGTGTACACTCCCACATTTTTTTTCACCGACGACCTAGGTTTTGCTTTTCGACATCTTCAGGCATTTGAGTGCACAGATGAACTTGGGTGTGCTATGTGGCGGATCACCCCATAAGCACTGGAGGCGTGCGCTTGAGGCCTCCGAATCTTAGGGTCCTCAAAAATAGCATATATTATATAAAACCCATATAATATTTTTGATTCAGTATTAGGAATTTGAAAAACAGTTTTTGCCTTACTCTTGGCAAAGAGCACATTTAAGAATACGTAAAAAGTAGGGTCTCCAATCCCGGATCCCAAAATCCTGGGATTGTGACAGTACTAATCACGACCGGATAGTACAAATCTCGGATTTTGGGATTGAGAAAGTTGTGCGAGGTGTATAAAAAAGCTGTTGATATTTTTTGGGAATTTCTGAAATTCTTGAGTTTTCCAATTTTCAAAACCTAGAAGAGGTAAAAAAAAAAGTCTCACGTTGCTTATTTTAGGAAATCTGTCAATTCCTGGGATTTCAGATTGGAAAATTCTTTGAAGAGGTTAAAAAAAAAAAGAAGATCTCACGTTGTTTATTTTGGGAAATCTGTAAAGTCCTGGGATTTTGAATTCTTAAATCTCAATTTATACACGATTTTATGTTGAATGTTCAATCATGGGATTGGAAAAATTGTCGATCCCGGAATCGCAAAAAGGGTCCAGAATTTAATGCCCTAGTAAAAAGAAAGTCATAAACCGTTTAAATAGAGGGCTTAGAGTCTCCTAGTTGTTTGCGTAATATATATACTCTACTCAGTATTATAGTACAAAGTAAATAAAGACGGTTCGGTAAATATTTTAAGTGGATACTTAATACCAGCATATTCCCGGTATTCTTTGAAGTATGCAAGTTTTGTATTTAACATATTTCATATTTACGCAGTATAATTTTAAGTTCGCGCTACCTTCCTGCGCAGCGCACGATACATAAACAACTTTTTATACACGGATTTTCTTTTTGCTACGTAACCAAGTCGTTAACTCTCATAAGCGCTTTGTACTGGCGTAAAACGGAAACACAATTTTGAAAAATTAAATTTGTATCCAATGAGATTCTTGGATTTAGGTTCTTTGTAAGGGACAACTCAGTAGGTGAATTTATTGCACTACCAGTTTGGAAAAAAGTAAATTTTTTCAGGTTTCTATGTTATTATTATTGAAAAATTAAAGACAGTTAATTATCCTTGCTTTAATCCTTTGAGGAGTATGACCGCATACGTGCGGCAGAATGTTGTGTTGTCTAATATGTATTGCCATTCCCATGCTTTTAATTGAATTGTTATTATTTCTACCATAAAATAAATTGAAAAGTCGATTTTAATACAAGTTTGCCAAACGATTACTGAAAGGTAAACGAAACTTTTATAATGAAACACTGAAATATTTTAATTTAAAAAGAAAATAATCCATTTAAAAGAAAAATATTATATTTACAATCTTTGATATTGCCCTGCAACTTCAAATTATCAGTGAGGTTAGTAAGATAATTAGATACAGATACAGTCTACAAAAAGCCTACTATTATCATTTATCTTAAATGGTGATAGAAACTAAATAAAACAAAAATTCGTTATTTAAAAAGTATAACATGTTAGTTTTTCATGGAGTAGTAGTGATAGAAAGATAAGTCTAGGAAAGGATTAGTAGTTAACTAGTCCCTCTCACTAAATCCATTTATTAAAATATCGGAAAGGGTGGGAAGGAATTTTTAGACATCACAAACACCCATATCTTCGAACAGAAATTGATAAATCAATCGAAAAAATGCTGTTCCTACAGCCTATAACAAATACATTTATATTTAATAAAAATAAAATAAAATGAAAGTGATAGAGCTTTATTCTAAAAGCTTCCAATTTTATTTTGCTATTTACTCAAAACTATTAATTTGTCACTAACTTACTTCTGCCAGCACTATGAAGACTCATTTATTTTGTTTGCAGTTTACGCGGACACGAATTCCCGAATGGACACTTAAATAGATATTTCAATCGAATGATTAATATTTGTTAAATTACAAACATATATGTTTGCTATGTTTTCACCATTTCTTAGATATTCGATCGACATATAAAAGAGCTTTTTCGCTCACGTATCTACTTTTGGCCTAAAATGCCATCCACGTCGCGAGAGTGAGTTATGATTTTTGGACATCGACACAGAACCGTTTGTTCCGAATAACCGGTTTCTTGAACAATGAATGCAGGACGAAGAAATATTATTATTGAGGTATTCGAGCGCACAGAGAAAGAAATGGGGGGAAGGACCGAACGCAGGACAAAAATGCGAAGTCTTTTGGTCTGATACAATATTAATTTGAACTGCTTACCAAAATTGGAGATTGGAGGCAATATGCCTTATTCGTATTTTTTTATCCCCCAAATCCTCAGTTGCTATTTTCTTTGGATTCAGTGATAACTTTGTAAAAAATATTTTTTATTAATAAATTGAATGTGCTAGCACTGTTGCCGGTAGCGTGGTCTAGTAGCCAACGTCGTAGTCTTCGGTTAAGGAGAGTACTGGTTTCCAGTACGGGTAGTTTAAATAGATTGATTTATAGTTTTTTGTTCAAAGGCATGTGTGTATGTGATGTCTTAAATTACCTCTCACTCACCCTATCTTAAAAATAGGTGAAACAAGAGTTATAAGCTAACCACTAGTCTATTCCTGTCCTATCTCTATCTTTCTAACCCTACTCCATTTAAAAAGAAGTAAGTAACAATCAGTTCTCGTAGAAATATTTGTGTTGAGAAAAACTCTATAAGGATTATATATGCATCACACTGGGAACGGACATGGTTAAAAAACCACTGTTTTACAACCGGCTTATGCCACATTTAGTAAACAACCAGTAGAATAACAAAGTAATAAAATATTTTTTGTGGTAATTTCAAAATGTTATGAATCGAGTTCGATATCACTCATTGTCAAAATTTTAAGCTGATCAGTTCGTTCAGTAACAATATGTTTGAAAGCAGCAAAATCTGTTTTGATCAATATATTATATTGTGCAATTAGACGAAAATTGTTGAGCAATTAATACAAAAGGAAATGTAATATTACTTAAATTGTAAAAATTATGTTTGCCATCAATGTACAGTATTTTTAGCTCCTTATTTTTCCTTTTACACGCATTTATGAACAGTTATCTCAAAAGCTTCTTTGAATTTCGGAAGAGTTTCGCGTTGTATCAAATTATCATGTTTTTGGTGCGTTGTTTATTGTTCAGTGGGTTCCCCATACAAAAAGGGATAATGATCATCTTAATTTTATAATACCCTTCAAAACTTCCCTAAATCAAAGTTTTACTAAGAAAAGAATATTTTCCTCGTGTGAATCAGTTTCAATAAGATGATGAACACCTGCATACATTTAAATACATGCATATGGAATTTCTGAAGTGAATCATCATTTGAACTGTTCTTGAATGCATAAGTTACTGTTTTTGTAATTCGATTAATTTGTCATTCTAAAACACCTTTATTGTAAGATGAATGTAATATGGAATAAAACAAACATACAATTAATATCTTATATGCTAAAAAATGGTTCCCGGTAAATTGCTCGAATGGAAATTGCTCGAATAACAAGATAATCAATTTGTTTCCGTTTGTTCTGTCCGTTTGTTCTGTCTTAGCCCTAGTCTTCTATGTGTTCTGGAAATATATAGAAACAGTTTGAGTAATTAATTAATAAGCAGTTCTCGTAGAAACACTTCTGTTGAGATAAACTCCATTAAAAGATCATATGTTCCGCATTTGGAGCGAACACGGTCAAAATAAATACTTACGAAAATTACTTTTATATTTCACTCTCTAAACAAGTGTCGCACAAAATAAAAATGAAATTCGTAGAAAAAGTCGTGAAAAATCGTTTAAATAACCAAGCAATTCGAATAATTTGTAATTCGAGCAATTTACCGGCTCCCCTAAAAAAGTTACAGAGCCAACAAGTATTTTGTATTAAAATTTCTTGAGAAGAAAGATAATAATCAAAATTAGTTTGAGAAGTAATTACGATACAAATACGTATGTCCTAAATTTGAATCGTTCAAATTATGTACATTCACACAAATTTTGTCACTCACGACCCGGGTTTCGCCTTTCGGCATCTTCAGGCGTTCAAGTGCACGGTTGAACTGACGCTCAGTAAATGAATGTTTCGTGTTTATATAAGAAATACATGTATCATTAAGTTTAAAGCCATTGCTGGCGAAAACGATTAGCCCATGGGAATGCCTACAGATTTGAAATTTAATAATGAAATTCCACCAAGCACTTTCAGTCGAAATCTTAAATTAAAAAAAACCTATTTCCTAAGTTTGTTACCTTTAAAAAAATGATATCGTAGAAGCTTTTTAACGTTATTTGGAAGACTACGCTACTACGCCAGTGATGTCGATGTTATATGTTATTTTAATTGCCTTGAATGATTTACAGTAAAAGCTTATAAAAAGCTAAATGGTTAGTTTAGTTCGGAATGTATTGAAGCAAAGATGAATTAAATATTTACGAGGTGCCTGCAATGCCTTTTATCATTATAATACCGTTCTTTCTCACCGATAATGATGTTTTAGTTCACAAAACGATGTATTTTATTCAAATATGTACATTAAGCTTTTTGAAAAAAACTAGTAGATGTACTTAAATCAATCACTATAACGAAGATTTGTATCTTCGGGCAACCACGACTTTGAAAACACAATGGCGTTCTACAAATTTAACTCATTAGGGGTCCATAACTCATACACTGATTCATTATCAACCTCGCCGAAGACTTTCGAAAGTCTAAATGAATTAGTGACAACTAAAAGAGATTTTTATAATATTAACAGTTGTATTCAAAGAATAAAACACTATTTTGTACTAATTCAACTTTTATTTGATATGATCGAGGCCGGTTTCGCTCATGACGTACATTATCAACTGATAAGATAAAACAATACTACAGTGATATTTATACAAAACAAAAAAGGGTGTAACAAACTATTGCTGACGAAAGTAATTTACAGATAAAGAAACATATCGACTGTGGAAAGGAAAAAGGACGTAACCCACACATTTACAGGAGGCGCAAAAAACGTGTTTTGATGATTTTGGGCCATATGCAAATTATGAATTATACACAACCTTGGAGTGCACGGAGACTTCTAAACTGGTGTTTAATTGACATAATCTAATATTAATTAAAGAAATTGTCCAGAAAAAACCTTTATTTCAGTCTTTTTTCTTGGTTTTAATTTTTTACAAGGTCATCTTTTTCAAACTTAAAAGCTAAATTTAGATACTTATTCGGCATTTGCAGCTTGCATCCTTTTGATAGAACGTGTATCAAGTTTGATACATTGTGATTATTGATAAAATCTGTTTTGAAAAAACTGTAGGTTACGTGCTTTTTACTTTCCACAGTCGATATGAATCAGTGGCGTTTGATAGACTAAAATTAAAATGCTTATTATCTCTTCAAAATAATTTGGAAACTCAGCAAAGAATAATTAAATTAAAGTGGCGACTGACAATTAATTCAAATGTAGTAATAATCTGGGATTTTTTTTACAAAATAATTTCTAATGTTACATTAATACAATTAATAACTAAACGACGATTTAACTATTTCCGGGTAACGCAGGAAAACAGTAGAGTGTTTCAAAACCAACTGTTATGATTCTTTGTTTTTAAACCATGCCCACTCTCAATGTTGAGCTTATAAGTTTTTAGTAAAGAGCATATCTCAAAAGAAGTTATTACACGTAAACGACTTGTTACTTAGTTGCTGAACCTCACCTTTTCGAAGAGAGCAAGGATAGAAGGATAAGGTTAGAACAAGATTAGTGTCTAGATAATCGCTACGTTTGGTTTACTGATCGGATCGGGACAGCGGTGGGCTGCCAATACGGTAACAAGGGGCTCGCTAAATCTTATATTCGTGATATTCGATATTCGGGAAGGTGTGAACTTTTTTATCACTCATATATGCAACTGTCTGCAATAATTAGTAAAGCTATCGAATTTTATTATATACTCTTCTATTTTGTAACAATACGTAATGTATCGTAATTTATTCAATATAAATAGCTGAAAATTGTACGTCAGAAATTCCAAATGAACATTACTACATTTTTAATTTAAATATATTGCATATTTATAGATTATACAACGCAAAGATCTGAGAATATTGTATTTCTTAAATTAACAAGGGGCTCGCCGGCCTCAGTACTATTTAACAAGGGGCTCGCGCGAGCCCCTGCGAGCCCCCTCCAGCCCACCCCTGGATCGGGAGAAATTATAAAAAACCACAGACATCCATTCTTTCGAACAGAAATACTATAATCGATTAAAAAATAAAATTTAAAAAACACAACCATGTTTTCTCGTATACAATCTTCTAATATACATTTGTATTCAATTTATATATTATGTTTATATGTTTATTTGTATTCATTCTTAGTTTGGTTTCGTACAGCACTGAAGCAATAAACGTTAAATGTTAAAAAGCGTTAATTTATTGCTTTTCCTTAAACAATTTTACATTTCGTCAAATATTATCGTTTTATGTACACATGCAGCTTTTTCGGATTAGGCTTAAAACAAATTTTTATCGACTTATATTATTACCATTCTCATGAATGTGTTGAAGTATAGTTAAAATGTTAATGTAGACCATTAGCTAGGCTAAAGATTATTTCAATACATGAAGTTAAAGTGATGCCATAAACGCTGAAGAATACACATGAATTAAATGTTTGTTTAGATTTTTTAAATGTGCATACCTTCTTTTATTACATCAAATTGAATATGCATATTAAAATACCCTCGATTGTAAATATGTTTGTTTTGTAAATCTTTTAAATATGATGTTACATATAATTTGTATATAAAAGTATGTCATATGAAAACTTTTACAGAGAATTATCACTGCATTTTGGTTTACACTTCTATAACTTTCATTAACATTTGAGTAAAGAAACGTCGAAAATATGATCGAGGAGTGATGAGGTACAAAGTAACCACATACAAATTTGCGTAATATTTGAATGAATTCAGGAATAATTGATGATCAAAATATCAGCTAGATATTATTGATAGTTACCGAATGGTTGAAATAAGAAAAATTTCGCAACATGAATGCATCACATAGAAACTTGAAAGTTATATATGAAAAATAGGTTGGTTTAAGGGCAAACAATGGCCATCTTTCATTTGCCTTTATCAGAATAGTTTTAAGCCTATATGTAAATGAAGATACTTTTTTAAGCCACTTCCGATGTGGAGCATATGGTCTCCTGATCGAGGTACCTCAACAGAAGTTTAGAGGTACCTCAACAACGAGAGCTGCTTGTTAATCAGTTCCTTAAGCTTTTTTTTTCTTGAAAAGAGTTGGGATAGAAATGATAGGGTTAGAAAAGGACTAGTAGTTAGCTAATCGCTTTAGGATTGGAAAAGAGGGAGAAAATTTAAAGGCATCACAAACATTCATGACTTCGAACAGAAATCGATAAGTCGATTGATAGAGTTCATCGGTAATTGCTCCAGCAAGTCAGCAGGCCCAATTAAAATTTATTTCGTCTGGTTTTATGATATACTAAAAATACAACAACAATAAATAAAATATTTGGAAATGGAGTTTCTGAACCTCGAGAGTGG
>CM062840.1:5561110-5576165 GCA_031772345.1 Himalopsyche anomala
GTGGTTGAGAATATGATTTTAAAAGGATTGGGATTGGGTAGCACTAGTAGTTAACTAGTCACTCTCACTATACCCCGTTATTTAAGGATTGGAAAGGCGGGAGGGAATGTTTTGACATCACATACATTATACACCCATGTCTTTGAACGGAGATTGATAGATTTGCCACGGAAGCCAACTACGCTAACCGCTGCGCTACAGACCCGACTACGCAAAATACATATTAAATTACATTTTCATATTGACAAAAATTCCACTCAGACAAGTGTTAGTTTGTCAATACACTAATGTTATGATCGAAATAAAACGTCAGTGTTCCGAATTTAAAATTAAAAATGATCCTACATGTTGGATTTATAATACGAATTTCGAACAGTTGTATTTGAACTACTAAATTTAAAAGAGTGTTGTAGTGATTTCATCTATAGTTAAACTTATTCTGGACACAAATTCAAATCAGTTTTCCAAATTTAAAACTTGAAATGAACACTTCATCATTTTATAATATAATTGTAATACTATTGTACTTGTTATAGACTTAGTTATTTTGAACAATGTTTTAAACTATGAAAATATAAATAAGTTTATTATCTTTGATTTACAACGTTACAATGCTATTTTAACTGTTAAATTATGATAAATACGGTCACACAGTTATATATTTAAAGAATCAATAAAGTGATTTGTTTTTACAATGTTTATAGCACTGTCTGAATTTTCAAGTCGTGTACCATTAATAAAATTGCACCCAACCAATTTTATTTTACAACGATAAAAATTATTAGCACAATAAACAATGAAGTCAATGATCTTTTGTAATAAAACAGAGGAACTATGTAGAAACAGGTCCAGTTATATAATTTTTAAATTTTACAATCTGGTTTGATTAATTTTAAAATTAAATGCTTGCGTAGTTTGCTATAAATTGAAAATTGCTTATATTGTGTCTAGGGATTGGAATCCCGGTATTCATTGTATTTTTCAATGCCGAAATACCGGTTTTAAAAATGCAAAAATAACGGTATCGAAAATTATACAAAACCGAATATTGAATATTTTAAATCTGCTAACAGTTTGAAGAATTGATGACAAATTTTAATGGTGTATTACTATTTTAAGGAAACTGCAAGTTGTTTATAAAAACAAACCGTATATGATTTATGTATATTTTAAAATGATTATATTTTATTTGAAATATCAAAATACCTATTTTGATTTACTGGTATTGTATCCCAATTGGTCTTATTTTGTTACTTTATTTAAACTTTTTTTGTAATATTGGTATTGATATTTACAATATCTTTTGCACACTTATATAGAGTAGTGATAGAAAGCTGGAGGATTGCGAATGAATATGATTGAATTGTTAATTTGGAACTTCAACCATTGATCGTGCTACAAAGTAGAATACCAATAACATTTACCACTTATGTTAGCTAAAAGGCTGGCAAATTCATTCATGTATACCAGAAAAAAATGCTCTACGGTGCATTTGATGATTCTACGAAAACAATCGATTCGATCTGTCAAATATACAACAAATTTCGACGGCTTGAGATCCAAATCAATGAACCTGTCATAATTTCAATATCCGTACTGAAGGTCGGCCGAACCGCGACTGAATCGGATTCGTTTGTTAAACTTGACCCCGTCGGTAATGAATCTTCGAGTCTTTTCACCTTATAGACTCATTATGCAAATTAACAATGACACACGCTCGCCGTGACTTGTAAAAAATAATTGTCTGAGCGATTCTCAACATTTTAACAGAATTCGAAATTTATATCTTCTATATACAGTCGAACTTGGTTATTACGAGGAAGATGGGGTCGACTGAATTTAATCGTTATAAATATTACTCGTTATATCAGAGAATAGGTATTTTTAAGTGCTTACAAACATACCCATCAAATGAAGACGTGAAGTATCTGGAGCGATCATCTAACACAGAGTCGCAATTCAAACAAAAATACACAATTAGAATTTATTTACCCATCCGTTACACACATATATAATATTTTTATCTTCTCAAACTTATCTTTACACTTAAGCCCATAAGAGATTAACTGAGCCAAGTGGTATTTTAGAAACAAAAAGTTAGATTAGTTGTAATAGTCTACACGTCTTAAAGTATCGTAAAAGTGAAGTAACCTCAGTTAATACACATTGCAATAATTTTATCTCCGTAAAATAAAAACATGCAATCCACCAAAACATCAAATAAAGACGTAATTGTACTTAGAAGTTAAAGAAAAAAGTTTTACCATTTTACTAGTTAGCTCACTTCACCTCTCAAGAGCCCACTTGATGCCGCCTTCTATTGAATGTCGGCGAGAAAAAAAAAGTAGCACGTTTTTCTACCTTAGATTGGTCGTATTAGATGACCAATACTTTTGTCACTAATGTTTCAAATATGCCAATTCAAAAAGAGCTCTTTCTATTAATGTATCTGCTGAGTTATACTTATTATTTAGTGATTAAATAGTTGAAGTAACTCATTTCAGATAATTTTATTTTAATGTGCAGGTTTAACGTGGTTGGTGAACACTGTACAATAGCGAACCGTGCATACAAGTGGTTAGGTACTTGCGTATTCTTTAAAACGAAAAAAGTGTGTAAGAAGTCTTTCTCGTTTTACGACACAAACGCAAGTGAAAGCACCTCTGTGTAAAACCGGCTAATCTCTTGGGTAATTGGTTTGTCGTAAAACCTTCTCACTTGTAAAGTGCTTTCCTAGTGCGGCCGTCACTTGAACGCCTCTAGTTCTTTAGTCATACGGTTTGTAAGTTTAATGTCTACACGTTGAAATTGCAAACTAAAGACATTGTTCATGTATTTACTTTTCTTCTTTCTTGTACCTAGACTTACGTCTTGATTTCAAGATCTTTTATAGTGTCGTATCAATTCTGAGAATCTTTACATAGAATTTTACATGCTTTACTTTCCCTAAACTCTGGTTTTTGTAATGCAAAGAAAATTATTTTTGATTGTTTTTCAACTGAAAATCATTCATCATCACACTTTTTTGCAAATGCAGAGAAAATTCATATGTCTATCTTGTTTTATCTGGATGGCTGCCACAAACGAGATATGTCGTCAATTTTTTCGTGCTCAACACACCGGAGACGATACACCTCGTCAATAACTAATTAAATTAATAGTTGCATATTATACTCGGCGTGCTAGGTACGTATTTTTTTCTACGGCAACCAAAAGGTTAATAACGTTATTTATAAAAAATCAAAGATCTATCATTGAACATTATTCTGTATGAATTTTTGGGTATCGAGAATTGATACTTGATATTTTAAATAAATACTAATTGTGGTAGAAAACATCCTTTATCAAAGCTTACACCTTCTTTAATATCAGTTATCACATTACAATGCGAGATAATGCAGCAATTAATATATTATAATTTATATTAAGTAAAGAAACTAAAATGTTGTCAACGAATGTTATCCGAGAATACATTGTACTCGTACTACATGGCCGTTAGTATCAAATAAATAGGGGAAATAATTATTTATTAGTTAAACTTCATTAATAATGTAAAATATTACGTTGCTCATACCATGTCATTAAATTTTAATTAATTTAATTACATACATAGTCAGTTCATTATTTATTAACTGTTTCACGCTTTAATAATTTATTATTATTGTATAATGATGAGTCTGGCTTGACCTTGAAATTGATTTAACTCGGTAGCATAAAAAGTTTAGAATCATTGATCAATCTATTATCTATTCTATGAATGATAATGATGATAAAAAATAAAATTTATCTCTGTATTAAATAATTAAGGGCTTTTGTTGTTAATTCTCTACAAACACGTATCTCAACTTTTGTAAGTTTTGAGTTTTTTGATGTAATGAATTCAGAATTTCAATAAACACATACTAGTTTTACACGTACATCAAAAATAAAATAAATTTCATACCTTATTTAACTTCGTACAAAAACGTTGGTAAAAAAATATTTCACAATTAATATGGTCATATATATGCTTTGCTTAGTATGAAGGCGAAGGTAAGATGTATAGAAACGTCTCTTTTTTTTTCTTTCCTTATTAACTTTCTCAACGAACATTTTATTTGCTCAAATTCTGTTAAATTTCTAATTTATTATCATCAATTAAAGTTATTTCAATTAAAAAAATATATTATTTTAATAGTTTTTTGGAGTAGTCACCAACTCGGATAAGTGCGCGGCCGCGCGCGCGCACAACTTAGAGGGAACATTTGAAATTACTTTTTTCTTTCAACATTGTATGTAATTATTGTTCAGAAAAAACACTATGTGATAACATACATATTATGATAATAATAATTGTGAATACGTAGCGTATAAAATAAATAAACAATTAATGAACGCGAATAGATTGAAATAAATTTTTATCGCAATGATTGCAGCAATCAGTAGTCATACTCTTACCTTTTACGTATAATTTCTAATTTCGTTTCCTATGTGATCTTCCAGATAAAACATAAAGCAGCATACGCAGCAGTCGATGCGTTAAATTAACACAGCAGGGGTGTGCTACGTAATTGGCCATTGTCCATGAACTGAATAGTACTAAGTTGTTGTTTGTAGATTTTTTCATCTGGCGATGTATCATCTTTAATGAGCACAATTAATTAACACAGCTGTTATTTTAAAATATTTTATTTGAAGAGAATTATTATTCTGTTTTGATAAGTCAGTAGGCTAACAATGAAAACTTAAGAATATTCTATAATTACATACTTATAATTTTAGCGAAAATATCAATATCGTTTAAAAAAGGATGTTTTTTTATATAACTATCACGGCGGTTATTATTGATTGGTCACTACTGACTTGCATCGTAACCTTCTAGCTTATAGCAATAATATACAGGATGCTAATCACATCCTCTGAGAATGTCGAAGATGGACAATGAACAGGAAGATTGACCCTAGTCGGTCTACCACACCAATTTAGTGTCAACGAGAACGAATTGAATTGCATTAAAAAAATGCTAAGACATAAGAAACGCCAATTAGGCTTTTTATTAATTATTTTACTCGCCATTGTTCACTTGTTTTAATTTTTTGTTTAATTTGCACACTTTTGGATGAACTAGTTCGCTATTTTCAAATTGCTCTTTTTGGCGCTTGGTTTATTTGGTGTTTCACTACAAGAAACAGGTGTCAAACCGCTTGCAATTCGTTTGAAGTGACTTTCGCTTTTAGCTTCAAACCGTTTCACACCAGACCAGTATATCATTGTTTAAGTGGCTGATAGTGAAAAGCTTAATGTTATTATTTTTTAGTGTGATAATAGCATAATCTGCAAACCAGGTCATAGTCAGGTCCGTGGTAAACTGGTCAACGTCGTCGGTCATGGTGCTCAAAGGATTGAGGTCGGGTGAGAGCAGAGTCAGTTTTTCATCGATAAATGGCTATCTTTTCAAAGCCATGGATGTTTTTTTAAGTCTAAATTTCTCTTCTACTCATATGATCTCTTAAATATAACGTAGCGAGAACGATTAGCAAATCACTAGCCCTGTCCTGTCATTATTTTTATATCTTTGCTTTAGGAGAAAGTATGGCTTAAGAATTCTATAAATCAAAATTTAAATATTTTAATCAAGCAGAATTTCACAATTTCAAAAGTACACTTCCTTGCTTGCTTAAAAATAAAAGTAACGAATTGTATTTTGGAATGGTTAAGTCTGCTCGATGCTTAAATTATTAAGCTTTTTCTATGTCTTGAAAAATTTGCCCAAATGCAGTCAGCCATTACGCAGATAAAACAGTCACTATGTAATTCTCAGTGTGAGAAGAATTAATATTCCTGGCCAACCAGATATTTTGTGTTGCCATTGGCGGAAAGAAATATGGACATCCCTGTTTTGACGCATTGGCGACCTGGTAATTAAACTGCGTTTTACCTGTAGCATTGTTGTGGAACGAAGTGCATCATGTGTCAGAACGACTCTACTCGAAGGAAATAATGCATTTATAATTCAATGTCTTTAGCTAGTCCTCATGTATGCACTCAGAATATGATCGAGTACATTGCAATATATATGTAGGCAATTAATAAAATAATGTATTTACTGTCTTTACGCTCGAATAGTACTTGATTCATAAATCATTATCACTCGAAAGCAGCTGTGTCTAACCTTTTCATTTTTGCATTGCATCAGAAGCTGGCTCATAACAGATCATCAATAACCTTGATTCCAAACTATACAATATTTGTATAAAACGACGGGCTCTTAGTATACAGATTTTATAAATGATACCTAATATCAACTAAATTTAAGAAGGGGTGGGCTGAAAGAGACTTGGCGGGGACTGCGCGAACCACTTGTTAATTTCAGCTAAAGCCAACAAGCCCCTTGTTAATTTAAGAGAAAAAAATATTCTCAAATAAAATTAGTATTTAACTGCAATTTCTGACTTATAAATGATCTACGACAGCTTCTACATATTTAGCCATCTACATTGATAAGTTTACGGTAAATTGCGTATTGTTACATATTATAAATGTATAAAGTAAGAATCGATTGGTTATTTAAATATTGCGTATCATTGCATAGAAGTGATAAAAAAATTCACTCCTTCCTCAGAGCACCGAGGAATGCTTTGAGATTAAGCGAGCCCCTTGTTATCGTATTGGCAGCCCACCGCTGTTGCTATACTACATATTTCAATTGTCTGGATTTCGGTGACTAAGCTAGTCACACTTTTAAAAATTGTTTTATAGGATATTAGTGAATGATTAAAAATCAGTCCCGTGCAACTTTCCTCAGGCCACGAATGTAATAACTGGTAGACTCATTTTTTTGTGTCGATTTAGTTGTGAATAGCAACTATACAACATTGTCTGTATATTAGCCACGGGTAGTGATGGGAAAGTAAATTGTTCTTAGCCCCGTTTGTCCTAACATATATAATATCGGTCGGCAAACTTAAAAATTACACGGACCACTAAATACATCATTTTAAATCCTGCAGATCACATTTAAGATTTTTATTATTAAGTAAATATGAAAAAAAAACTTATCCAAGAATACATAAAGTGCACCGAAATCATTATTTTATGCCAAATTATAAAAGAAAAAGATAGTTCCACATTTCTCTGTGGACCACCGAAATTTTCTCGCAGACCACCACTTTGCCGACCGCTGCATTAGAAGTCTATATGGTTCCCATTGGTGGCAAACCTATAGGTTCTAAGAAGTTAACAAAGTATATTTGATGAAGAGTATAGATATAGTTACATTGTTTAATATACATAAAAAAGATCAAACAACCGCGTGAAAGAAAATGCTTCGAAATTAATAACATGATCATATTTTCAATACATTTATGTATACTACTGTAAACTTGTACTAAGGCATCCAATCCTGGACCCTTTTTGCAATCCCGAGGTCCCGCTATTGATCATTTACGATAATTTCGCACTATTTATCCTCAATCCAGAAATCCCGGGATTTAAGGTTCACAAAACTAAACGGGATCCCGAGATTGGAAGCACTAACTAGTACCTCACGTAACACCTACAAAATATAACCCATTAAATGTTAAAGACAGCACAGTAAAACTAGAAATGGCAGCTAGAATCACCAGTGGAAATATCATGTTGTAATTGTAACTCACAATTGTGTCCAACATACAGACATATATTTTCTGCATTATATCATATTATATAAATATTATAATGTAATACACTGAATAAAGATGTTTAAGATGTGGTAAAAAACGAAATTATTAACATTGACAATTGCGAACATAGCAGGAAAATATTTCATGTTATTATATTTATTCTTGGAATACTGAAAAACTTTGGACATTCCATTTTACTCGACGTCAATGTACTGAACAATGAAGTCCATGAAGACTCACAGTATTTATTAATTGCAAAACAAACAAGCTCTGATGTTTGCAAAAGTCATCCGGTTAGTTAAAATAGTTGGAATATTTTATTACGCTTGTCAATCTATTCTAAACAACATTGAAAGTAGATTTAGTCGCCATTTAATTGCACTCCTTTCATGTCTTGCTATTTTCGGTTCAATTAAGATTGATCGATTAAAGTAAACTGGTTTCGATTAGATTTTCAGTGGTTATGTTCCCTGCTATTTAATATTTTAATGACATGTTTGATTTTTTAGTATAAAGTACACTAGTCTCGGCTTAATAGCGTGTGACAGGCAAAAGCGTGTGACTTGCTTTAGCCGTTGGATGGTTGTTGAGAAACAATTTGGCGAGTTCATATAGGATGATTACAATAATATTTAAGGAGTTGATAATATTGGTAATTGATTGAATTAATTACTTGTCAGTTGGAATTTTGAATAACTGTCATTTTCTTTGAATGCTGAGCTGGAGGACGGGCACTTCGAATAAAGAAAGATAGGACAAGAATTAAGTGTCAGAACAACTTATTAAGTAAACCTGAGAGAGAAAATGATGATCAAAAAAGATTTTATCTACATGAACTATAACAGGGATGGCGAACCTATGGCACGCGTGCCCGAGGTGGCACGTTTGATAATTTGGGTGGCACGCGAACGATTTCCAAATGTTTAAAAACGACAGGTTTTCGAACACAAATTCCTCGGTGAGCTAAAGAAAAAAAAAAAGGTTTTGAGATAATCTGAGGAAAAAGTATAAGGAATTGAGGATTCCAAATTCCTCGGTGAGCTAATCCCAATTAAATCCGGGATTGGATACCCTAGGCACGCCACACAATCGAGAAAAAATATTTGAAGATTGTTGGCACGCGAACCCAAAAAGGTTCGCCATCACTGAACTATAACTACCCACATATCGTCTTATTTGAATTTTTAATTTATTTTGGTCGATTCTGAGACGTATGTTTTTATTTTATTTTGATGTCCCGGGATTAGGGTGCGTTTTATAATCAATTAGTTATTTTTAGTAGTACATGTATAACAATGAGGAAGCGTCACTTTTAAGTTATTTACTGTCAATACTAGGCGAAATGGCATCATTAGTACAAAAAAATACATTAATATAGTGCTATATATCTGTATAAATAGCAGTGTATTAATAATATAAAAGTGGAATTAGTACTAATGAGTGTTTTATTTTTTTAATAAAAGGGTGTCTTACAATCGAACAAATACAGTTGAACATAATTCTTATAAATTACCAAAGGAAATATTTTTAAAAAGTTTTAATAAGTTTTTGTTAGTATGTACCATAAATTCATTGACAATTTACTATTTGTGTATACTATATAAATGTGCGCATTTAATTTGAATTTAAGCACCTACTCGCTTTAGTCTTTAAATATAACCAGTGTATACACTGCTTTAGATTTTGTTTCAGCGAAGTCATTAAATAATGCACAATACAAATTCTTGTCTTTGATCGACAATGCATTAATAAGGTTTTAAAATTTCAATTCGCTCACTGGCGCCAGTACGCCAAAAAAAAAATCTGTAAAAAATCGGAACACATTCTTCTGAACAGAAATTGCTATTTTATATATGATTTTTTAAATTAGTTCACTTAAGTACTTAAATTTCTTTTTTTCTAAGTCTATTATTATTGATTTAAGTTTCATAGTATTACACTCTACATCACTTTGTAGCCATACCTCTATTTATACGAGTCTTTTTCTCTTTAACGCGGTCAAGAAAAATGTATTTTTTCTATATAAATTAAATAAAACGCAAACATCCATAACAGATTATTTTGAATTAAATTATTTTAATTATTTTCAGAATAATTTGCTTATATTTATGACTGATAATAATGACTGAACCAATCATCAGAAAACAACTAGTTTGATGAGAATACAGCAGCGACGAAAGGAAATATTAAAATTGTTTTCCTGTTTTATGATATATATGTACATAGTGATTACATATTATAAAAATATATATTTATAATTGCTATTGTAAAGTAATAATAATTATTAATTTTATGATACACTTCCATGTTTGTTATATGATATAAGTGAATACATATACTATGATCTATGATTGTACATATCAGTGCTTTTGTTCCCATGTAACGCGGTGGAACGGAGTTCCGGCACTTTTTCTCGATATTTCTAATGTTTCAAATCTATATTAGTAAACTTTTATTTTTATTTTGCTTTAAAAACTGAAAAACTTTTTCATGGTAACCATTGTCTGTTTGTTCCTATTTTAGGTATCTTTTAAATGTAATGTGTAAAAAATACCATTTATATACACATACTCTGTGACCATAATCATATGTTACAGATTTTTTTGCAAACTTCTGTTATTTACATAACCTTTTCCCAGCAATCAGGTCGATAGCGCAGTGGCTAACGTGGTTGGCTTTCGTGAAGGATCTCACGGGTCCGAATAAGAGTACAAAGTAAAGCAAGATTGATTAGTTAATCACTAGTCTTCTTTTAATCCTATCCTTCTATCCTTACTCTTTTCGGGAAAAAGAAAGGTTGAGACACTAATTAACAAGCAGTTCTCGCAAAAAAATCTGTTTAGATATCACCATTAAGAAGCCATATGAATCACATTGGGAACGGAAACTGATTAGAAAAAATCTTGACAAGAATTAAGTTCTAGTACCTTTATTTTAAAAAAAAAGCACTGGTACATATAATATAAAAAATTCAAATGTAATAGTAAGAGTTCACTTTACGCGTTTTTTTTTTGAAACTGAGTTATATGCCTCGATTCGCGCGAATTTACTTTGCGCGAATTTTTACGGAACCTATGCATCTTCCACACAAATCGAGATATGAGTGTATTTAAAAAATAATTGTCACACAAGTTATTTATTAAAAAGTTTAAGCGGCTCTTTACTGTAGACATTTTAAGTACCGTTGGTTTAATAAATTAAACAAATAACTGATGAGGCTAAATGTTTCATATTATATGACAAAAATAACCATAAACATTTTCACACATTAATAATCAAATTCGTTGATCTATAACTGGTTGCTTAATTTTTTTTTTATCTAATCTTTTGAATCAGTGATCTTAAGATTGAATCTTTTATGAGCTTGTAATGATATGCGGAAACATCAATAGGAAAAGAATCTCGTTTTGAATTTTTTAAGACCTGTGAGAAAATATTTTTGTCGGTAATGGAATTAAATATTGACAAAATGGTGATGTTATCGTATTAGTATTAAATAAATGTCTGGTTTGTGGTGCGGTAGTCAATGTCGTTGGCTTCTGTGATAGATTTAACGAGTTCAAGTCTCAGAACGAACAGCATTTTTTTCAATCTGTAATGTTTCAATTCTGTTCGAAGGTATGGGTGTTTATGATGTCTGAAAATTATCAAAATGTTATTTTTTTGTTTCCAATCCAGTATTCGAAGCAATGAATGCGTAAAAAAATATATTAAGTAAACTTGTATAAAAATAAAGCATTTACAATATTTCAAAAATTAATAGTTTTTTCTTTTCGCTGTTTAATAAAACAGAAAAGCAAAAGATTTACATATTTTCTTTTTCATAATCACAAAAATAATAAATTTATATATTACGCTCGAAAGGAACAGAATAATTCTACCATTATTTTTTTTTCCCCTACCAGAATAAGTTTGATCCAGTTGATATTTTTTCTTTAAGCTTTTAGCTACCGTAGATAGTTAATAGTAATTACCTAGCACGCCGACTATAATTTGCAACTATTAATTTAATTATGTATTGACAAGATAACTCGTCTCTGGCGTGTTGAGCACGAAAACATTTACGAGATATCTCGTCTGTGGCAGCCATCGAGTTAAAGTAAAATAGTATGAAAAATTATTAACGAATGTAATTAGTGATTTTGACATTCAAATGAAACCCTTATCAGGTAGTAACATAAGCTTCATTTTTAAAAATCTGATTTTACTAAAAGGTAAGGACTTAAGATAATGAGATAAGTCAGTTTTTGTCCGATTTTCGAATTGTCAACAAATGCTCGAGATCTTATTGCTGCATTGTACTGATAAGTTTTGACAGTTTTTTTCAACGAGAAATTGTCAGGT
Source organism: Himalopsyche anomala (assembly GCA_031772345.1). Lineage (NCBI taxonomy): Eukaryota > Metazoa > Arthropoda > Insecta > Trichoptera > Rhyacophilidae > Himalopsyche > Himalopsyche anomala. The sequence continues at coordinate 5,573,095 of CM062840.1, forward strand.
TAGTAGTACTCGTTTATTATTAATGATTGAATCTTAATCAATTAAATTACTACGTCATATTTTTTGTCATTTTTTCTATAAATATTTTTTTTTCGAAATGGCGCCAATAACCAATCTCACGAGCGAGAAAAAATGCAATTGTTGCATTATAAAATGAAAGGAACATTTCCAATAAAAGTATTGCCAAGAAGTATCAAAATAATTCTCAAATGCCACTGTTTTAATAAAATACAGAACGAATTGACTGGGTTTACGTATTTTTAGTATACAGGAATATGTTCCAAGTAGATACAATTTATATCTATCTATCATTTTTATTACGCCGACAACTTTCTGCTTAAAATTTACTTCCTAGAAATTGTACAAAGCTTTGTTATTTTGAGTGTCAGTTAGAAATATTTCAAAGTCTATGAAGCGTCACTTAACCCAACCCTTTAAGACCGATTTACAATATTATATCTGTATATATTTTATATTGAATATTTAAATGCGTGATTAATATACTGGCTTTTCATTTTTTTATATTTAAGACTAAAATGGCTTGGAGCCCTTAATCATAAAATTACGTAAACTCGTGGCATGTTTTTATGGTCAAGAAAGATTTATTGAACTCCATCCATGCGCTTCAATGCCTGAAGATGCCGAAAGGCGAAACCCGGCTCGTTAGTGACAAAACTTCAAATTCAAACGATTCAAATTTAATATTAAAATTCCACAAAGCACCTTTTTCCGAAATCTTAAATTAAACCATTTGTTAACAGTTTGGCAATCTATTCTTTTTATTTACAACAAAACATTTATTGTACATTTTACTTTTATTAGCAAATAAAGCTGAAACACAAAAACATTCTTAGTGTTCTAAAAACAAAATGTGATATAATTGTTGATTATACTGCTATAAAATAATATATTTATGTTTTATAAACCAGTAGCAATGTGTTAATAAAAGTTTACAATATACAGGAATCCAAAATCTAGTGTATTTATATAAAGTCTCAGAATATCTGTGATTTACTTTAATGTTTTAAACCAAGCAAAGATATTTTACAATAAAGTCTAATGTATTTATTAGTTATTGTAACTTTACAAATATAAAACTATATTAACCCGTAATCATTATTTCAAAGCGCGTCGCTGATGGCTTTAATAATATTATAATCTTTAAATCGAGAATTAAATTTAATACATCGTTCAATAAACTATTTGGCTTCTTAAGTGTTAAGTTGGAGATAGCAAAAAGAACCGCTCCGAGAACACACACGTCATTACTTCCTTAATGCGATTCTGTGATTGACTAACTGTCCTGCACTAGACAGTTTAAAGACTACCAGCTCATTACAGACAGACATAACTTCTGAATAATTTAAGGGCTACCATGAAATGATAATTTTAAAAGACAACAAGAAAATAAGTATTCTCGTATTTCATAACGTTTACAAGTTAAATAGTGGGATTTATATTTCTTTGACAAGACTTCTTGAATACAGTGGAACCTCGATTCTACGTTTTTCAAGGGACCGTAATAAATGAACGAATAATGCGGGAAACCGATAATGCGGGAAATCTTCAAATAATATTTTATTTTCAAAAAACTTATTTATTCATGTAACTAAATGCGATGTAAAACTATTTGAGCGAAAAAGAAAATATTCTACAAAAACGGTCAATCGGGATAATAATTGGGACGGAACGATAATATTTGGATGATAAATCGAGGAAATCAGTAAATCAGGGAATGATAAACGTGGAATTATTAAATATTGTCTTGGTCGAGCAAAAACTAAACGATCCATGCAAAAAAACGAAGATAGTGAGAACGGTAGATCAGGGTTCCACTGAAAAAAACGCGAAACGAAATGCGAGGCAAAACTGTTTATGAAAAATATTCAACGAAAACGGTCAATCGGGATAATATTCGTGACGGACCAAAATATTTAAACGATAGATCGAGGAAAATGGTAAATCGGGGAACGATTAATGCGGGATTCTTTTACATTGTTCTTATGGGTGTTTGGTTGGGACTATGCAAAATAAACGATCCATGCGGGAAAAAGGAACAATGCGAGAACGGTAGATCGGGGTTCCACTGTATACGTTATTTTGTAAATTTAAGAAGAGTTGTAGCACCTGTTAAATATATTTGTAGATACAGTTTATCAAATCTTTTCTATTGTTTTAATATAAAGATTAGTTCATCATCTTAGAAGTATAGGCGGACCGCCACTTTCGTAAACAATTGGTTCCTGAAAACGTGTGCGAATGCTGAATGTTCGAAAATAGAGAGATGTAAAAAAAACACCAAAAATTATCCTTTAAAATTTTTATTTATCAAAATTTACCCATGTATTTGATAAAAAATATTTTTTTTTAATAAACTTCTCAAGAATTAGTTATATCACTTTTAAGGTGTTCACTGTCAATACTTAGTGGAATGGCATTATAATAAAAATAATAAAAGATTTTTAGTACTTTTTCCACTTACATTTTTTTATTTAATCAGGACCGGGTTTGCTCCTCACGAGCATTATCAACTGATAAGAAAATAAATTAAACAGTGCTATTTATACAAGTTAAATTGAAATAAAAAGGTGTAAGCAATTACTAACAATTAAAAGGATTTACAAATTACATTATAATTACACAAAATTAAAATGCTCAACACCTATAACATACAATTAAAAAATCATCAATAAATATAAGTGGCAAATGATGTCAATTATAAACACAATTAAAATTTGGGAAATTTTTAAGCAAAATGAAACTTTACATTACTAAAGTAAGTATACTCGTGTCTCAGTCTCAAAAGTCTCAAAGTCTCAAAAGTTTCACAGCGACGTAGAACGGTGTGCATGTACGGGGGAAGCATATATAATGTGATTTGAAAATAATGCATATGGAGTTCCCGTGAATTTCTTATCTCTGTAGTGATCACGCCCTTCCGTCTGCAAACGATGGTGAGGGGATACAATTTACAATCTTTCAAAAACTTTATCAATGAAGGAGACTAGAAGAACTTTGACGCTAGCGCGTCCTGGTACTTAAAGCTCCATAAATTTGATATCCAAAAAAAA